>JABXJD010000299.1:657500-737577 GCA_013375575.1 Percina caprodes | reverse complement strand
CCCTAAAACTAGCCCTAACCTTAACCCTACCCCTGAACCCAACCCTAATCCTCTTCCAAACTTTAAACCTCCTAACCCTAAACCTAACCCTAAATACCCTAACCCTAACCCCTAACCCCTAACCCTAACCCCTAACCCTAACCCTACATGGCCTAAAACGATATTATTTACATTAATTATTAATCAATAAATCCAATATTATAGGGATTTATCCCTTTATTCCCAATTATACACAGTCAAAATAGTCATGACATTTATTACAAACTATAACACTTCCACCAGCACCCATAATTAAACCCCTAAACTCAAAAATTATAAATTAATCAATTAACCAATAACCGATCAATAAGTTTATTTTCAACAGCTTCGACCTCTATTACCAGAGACTTTAACATTACCTTTAGGCCCAGTTCAATTTTGAACAGCCTATTTAACAAAAACATTTTTAAATTACATTGGAAACGTAGCACTATATATACAATGGCATGCATCCTCTCTCTCATGGTTCATTACCCATGATTCCTTATTAACGCCTTATGCAAATTTAACCGGAAATGTCCCGTTTTACCTAATTTGCATAAATTTCCCATCACCAAACCTTTTGGACTGAATTACCACTATAACCATGAGCCTAACAGACCTTTCCCCCGACCACTATCCCACTAAAACAACCCAACAAAATTTTTTTTATATAGGCTATAACCTTCCTGTAGTCGTGCGGTGTATGGGGCACAGGCTAGGTCTAAAATTTTAACTTTGAGGTTAAAGATTTTTTTAATAATAATTTTTAAAAAAAACTTTTTTTGAGAATTTTATTAATTAAATTTTTTTTCTCAAAATTCTAATATATTGACCCTTTAAATTTTATCTACTTCTAGCATATCCTGGTACTGTGTGTTATATGGAGTACAGGAATAATTTCAAAAATAGAATAATTCCCGACTATAACTTTTTTTACCAGATCTTTAGTTAGATTCCATGATCTTCAGACCTCCTGGATCTTCAGGACCTTCAGACCTCCTAGACCTTCAGAAACCAAAGCTTCGGCCCAGTTCTGAGTTCTAATCGGGGATACCTAGCGGTGTTAACGAACGGTTTCCTCAGACGGGCGGTACGTATGCGACCCCCCGTGTCCGCCTCTAGGACAATACTGCGGGAGTGGTGGTCCATGGCATCAGGACCTTAAACGTAGCCAAGTCTTCTACGAGGGTTAGCCTCACCAACACAACAGTCCATCTGCACCACATACGTCCAATTTGGTCCTTTTCTGACTTGAAATAATTTAACTCTAAGTTCTTATCCTCCAATTTTTTACCCCTAAATTCTTCATCCCCTGATCCAGCTTAGGTGGTCAGGTCGTGGATGCAACGGGACCTAGGCCTCCCCACAGTTTGGACCTCTGCTTCGACTCCTAAGTTTTTAGCTATTTTAGCCAATTAGCTGCTTTGTGGCTATTAACTATTTTAGCTATTTTTTAGCCATTACTTAGTTCATAAACTCTTTTTTAGCCTAAAACTAACTTATTATTTAGACCTATAAACCAACCTTTTTAGCCCTTAACATTATTTTAGCCATAACTCACTTAAATTTAAAGATTTATCTCCAAACAACTCTTACTTTCTAGATTCTTAGCCCCCCTGTAATTTAATTAGCGCCCAAAAAAACTTAACAACTTAGCAATTTGAACCCTTAAAGGTATACTTAGTATATTAACCTACTTTTCTACAAAAATTGCTCCGGAGCCTTAATATCATTTTTCTTTAACTTAAACCCTAAATTTTACTATTTAACTCCTATCTTACCAATTTAAATTAGCCCTCAAACATAGGATTATGTTCTAATTTAACTCTATCTAAGACTTTAACCATTTTTAGACACCAAAAAACCCAAATTTATGATCCCAAAACTTAACCTCTACTTTCTATGACAAAAACCAATTGACTATGGGACACACTCCGGGACTTGATCAATCCCGGGAGGGCCGCCCTCAGTGGAGAGTGTCTAGTTGGTAATGGCCGAAACACTCGATGATACTGAGGTTCACTACTGATGATGTGTCCTAAATTTATACCTAATAATTAACTATATTCAAAAAGCTTTAGTGTTAGTTTTAATCATATATTTTTAAACATAACTTTTCAAACCAAGACCTTAATTTTCCACAAAAAATACTTTTAAAACTTCAAAATATAATCCTAAGCTTAGTACCTCAACCTGTAAAAATAATCCTAACCTTCTAGAATCTAATCCAAATTTTATCCTATACCTTTAAACGTACCTCCACAAAATAATTTTCAAACACTGATTTAAATCTTGTCTATAAATGTAACCATTGGTCCTCCGACTCCTCCCTTGGGGAAGGAGACCAGATAATGGTTTGATTTTACGCTGTGCATACTTTTTTCACCCTATCCCTTTTTCTTTAGCTCCCGTTAGGGGACTAATATAGTCATCTCAACTAATCTAAATATACAATCATAGAATTACATTAAATTGTTAGAACTTACCTTAATTAGGGTACCTCTTAAACTTACCTCGACTTCTCCGATACGTCCGAATCCACCTTTTAAGCAATTGACATAGAAGAATTTACCGTACAAGAACACCTTAAAAACGTACCTGAATAAATCGACAGAACACTTACCTTATTAGAAAAATACAAACCTTAACTTAACACCCTATCCAAAAACACTTACCTGCTCAAAAAGCACAATTAGAAGAGTCACTCTCTTGTATTAGATCCATTTCTACCAAAACAAAAATACGATTGAACCTAGACATTTAATATAAAACCAGAAAAAGTGAAATACAGAGAAATAGACATGAAAATAACCCAAAAGCCAGACAAACGGTTTACATAAACCCAACCAACTGGGTCAATATCGTAGTAACTATTTTATGCAACCTTGAGACCAGACAAACGGTCCGTATTGAAGGAAACGATTTACTGTAACCAAGAGACCAGACACACGGTCCACCTAAACCCAACCAGCTGGGTAAATACCGTAGTAACTATTTTATGTAATACTGAGACCAGACATACGGTCCGAATTGAAAGAAATTACTGCAACCCCGAGGCCAGACAAACGGTCCAAATTAAAAGTAACGTTTTACTGCAACCCGAGGGCCAGTCACACGGTCCGAATTGGACAATTCAAGACCCTCTGCCGCAAATTGGCAACCCAAGTAGTGGTCTTATTGAAATAACTATGCCTGCACTCAAACCTGTGCTACAAAGTGGCATGTAAGTAAAAGTAACGTTTTACTGCGACCCGAGGGCCAGTCACACGGTCCGAACTAGACAATCCAAGACCCTCTGCCGCAAATTGGCAATCCAAGTAGTGGTCTTATTGAAATAACTATGCCTACACTCAAATCGGTGCTACAAAGTGGCATGTAGGGGGACATTGTGGGAATGGTGAGCTGACTACTGACGTGCGCCGGCCAGTGCATCTACCTTTGGTCCCCTATCTAACTGCCCAGTCGTCGGACGAAGCGGGGGGGATCATCGAGATAATTTATCAAAAACCTAACCCTAACCCTAACCCTAACCCTAACCCTAACCCCTAACCCTAACCCTAACCCTAACCCTAACCCCCTAACCCCTAACCCTAACCCTAACCCTAACCCTAACCCTAACCCCTAACCCTAACCCTAACCCTAACCCTAACCCCTAACCCTAACCCTAACCCTAACCCTAACCCCCTAACCCTAACCCTAACCCTAACCCTAACCCTTTCTCAAACAATAAAATAAAATTTAAAACAAACTTCAAAATATATCTTAATACACTTCAAAACAGACTATAATATAGTAAAAAAATGAATTGACTATGGGACACACGCCGGGAATTGATCAACCCCGGTGGGCCGCCCTTGGAGGAGGGTGTCTAGATGTAATGGCCGAAACACCTGATGATTCCAAGGTTCTCTACTGAAGATGTGTCCTGCAATTTAGAATAATATCAATTTAATTATTAAAATGACAAGCCTAGGCCTAACCCTAATCCTAACCTTAACCGTATTTTATCACTAATCTTTATCCTATTCCTAACCTTAACCATAGTTTTACACGCCTAACCTCAACCATAACCAAATACTTACGTCTCTAATCCTAACCTTAACCGTAGCTTTACACCACTAGCCTTAACCTGTATTCTAATCCTAACCTAAACCATAGTTTTACACTTCTAACCTTAACCGTAACCAAATGGTACGTCTCTAATCCTAACCTAAACCCAATCCGTGGAATCAATATAGAAGGAACGATTTACCGCAACCCCGAGGCCAGACAAACGGTCCACAGTAAAAGAAACGATTTTCTGCAACCCCGAGGCCAGACAAACGGTCCAAATTAAAAGAAATGATTTACTGCAACCCGAGACCAGACCAACGGTCCAAATTAAAAGAAACAATTTTCTACAACCCGGAGGCCAGACCAACGGTCCAAATTAAAAGAAACAATTTTCTACAACCCAGAGGCCAGACCAACGGTCCAAATTAAGAGAAACAATTTACTGCAACCCGAAGGCCAGACAAACGGTCCAAATTAAAAGTAACGTTTTACTGCAACCCGAGGGCCAGTCACACGGTCCGGATTGGACAATTCAAGACCCTCTGCCGCAAATTGGCAATCCAAGTAGTGGTCTTATTGAAATAACTATGCCTACACTCAAATCGGTGCTACAAAGTGGCATGTAGGGGGACATTGTAGGAATGGTGAGCTGACTACTGACGTGCGCCGGCCAGTGCATCTGCCTTTGGTCCCCTATCTAACTGCCCAGTCGTCGGACGAAGCGGGGGGGATCATCGTGATAATTTATCAAAAACCTAACCCTAACCCTAACCCTAACCCTAACCCTAACCCTAAACCCCTAACCCTAACCCTAACCCTAACCCTAACCCTAACCCTAACCCCTAACCCTAACCCTAACCCTAACCCTAACCCTAACCCCCTAACCCTAACCCTAACCCCCTAACCCTAACCCTAACCCCCTAACCCTAACCCTAACCCTAACCCTAACCCCTAACCCTAACCCTAACCCTAACCCTAACCCTAACCCTAACCCTCTCATCCACCTCCTCTAGACAGAGGGATGGATCTCTCTCTCTCTCTCTCTCTCTCTCTCTCTCATCCACCTCCTCTAGACAGAGGGATGGATATCTCTCTCCTCTCTCTCTCTCTGTCTCGTCCACCTCCTCTAGACAGAGGGATGGATCTCTCTCTCTCTCTCTCTCTCTCTCTCTCTCTCTCTCTCATCCACCTCCTCTAGACAGAGGGATGGATATCTCTCTCTCTCTCTCTCTCTCTCTCTCGTCCACCTCCTCTAGACAGAGGGATGGATCTCTCTCTCTCTCACACTCTCTCTCTCTCTCTCTCTCTCTCTCTCTCTCTTATCCACCTCCTCTAGACAGAGGGATGGATATCTCTTCTCTCTCTCTCTCTCTCTCTCTCTCTCTCGTCCACCTCCTCTAGACAGAGGGATGGATATATCTCTCTCTCTCTCTCTCACACTCTCTCGTCCACCTCCTCTAGACAGAGGGATGGATCTTTCTCTTCTCTCCCTCCCTCCTTATTTTTCTTATATTGAGGATGGTCGAAAGGTCTCTTTCACCACCTACTTGTAGCAGAGGTATGGTTTTTAACCACTCTGAAGGTTATCCCTTTAAGGGATTCCTTGAGGGTTGATGCTTTAGTGGATTGAAAGTGAGTGACATGACGGCCCGCGCATACCTTTAGTCTCCATTCAACTGCGTAGTCGTCGGACGCGTGGGGAGGCTAATGGGATCCGACCATCACCTAACCCTAACCCTAACCCTAACCCTAACCCTAACCCTAACCCTAGTCGTCGGACGCGTGGGGGGGCTAATGGGATCCGACCATCACCTAACCCTAACCCTAACCCTAACCCTAACCCTAACCCTAACCCTAACCCTAACCCCCTAACCCCTAACCCTAACCCCTAACCCTAACCCTAACCCTAACCCTAACCCTAACCCAGTGTTCTTTGGCCCTAAACTCAACCTGAGGTCCCCTGACCTGAACATAACCCCCTGTCTCCTGACCTGAGCTCAACAGTGGCGAATTGAGGCCTAGATAAGTGCCCATGTATAAGTCTTTTTGACCGACTGCCAGACTGTGCCTATAAGATGTGCCAGTCCTTTTCTGTGGCTGTCAGACTGTGCCTACAAGATGTGCCAGTCTTTTCCTGTGGTGGTGAAACCGAGCCTATAATTAGAGCCGGTGTATTTAAATAAGTACTGTATTTAGCCATTTCTTTTGACTCGGGTTGTTTGAGGGTCCTTTTGACCCGGATTGGACTGGGTGCTTCTGGGCCTGGGTCTGGCCAGATGCCTGTGGACCCAAATTTAACTAACATTCCTTTGATTTCAGATACTGAGCCTTAAATGAAGGCCAGTTCATTCAGCTTAGTGCCCTCCTGTCTATGCCTGAACTTAACCAGATGCCTCTGAAACTGAGCCTTAAATTAGCGCCAGTCTATTTAATTCAGTGCCTCTTCATACTTGCCTAAGCTTAACCAAAGGTTTGTGATACTGAGCTTTTAATTAGAGCCAGTTTAATTTAATGTAATTAGTATTTTTAAGTGTCTGTTGACTTACATTCAACTAAAAGTCTTGTGACTTAAGCCTCATTGGGTAATTGCAATCTCAAAAATTGATTGATTAATTTAATAATTAACTATATAATTATCTTTAAGGTTTTATGCCAACATCTCTGCCATTTTTTTTATGTAAAGAATCACTATTGTGAACTTTATCCTGGCTGTATAAGAGAAACTCTTATTTTGTAAGTGGTACCTCCACACGATTTCAACTTCCTTCCGGTTGTTTGCTGTATGTGCAATGCTGCTAGCTTCACTTGCCCACGCTGTTTTTTGTTGAAGACTGTATACATGTGAGTAACTTAAAAGCCTGATGAAGGCCCGTTAGGGTCGAAACGTTGCTTTATTAAAAAAACTCACGCTACTCCAGACCATCACTTTTCATCATTTTTACTTTATTTAAAGATTTTGGAAGTGTTTTGCATACATATTGCATGTCCGTTTTGACACCATATGACGCTAGCGCACCGTGGTGGCTAATGCTACGGCTAGCTACGGCCTCAAGATGCTGCTGAGCCTGGCAGGCCCGCCGACAACAAACCATCTTTTGGACCAGGGGACCACCGCGACCAGCATGCCTCGGAGAAGAGAGAGACCCGAGATGCCTGGGGGCCGACGGGCGGCCGGAGAGGTGGACGCCGTCCGGGCCTTCAGGTGGGCCGCGCCTCCTTCAGCCAGGCTAACCGAGCTAGCGTTAGCGGCGCCGAAGCTTCCTGCAGCCTCACGTCTGGGACGGGGCCCGCGCCAGACCGGCCTTGCTGCGGAGGGGGAGACCGGGGAGCGGCCTCCTAGGAGAAGAGGAACACCATAATAACATTAAAGATATGATACATACAATAATATAATAATACTATACTCACCCTTTTATAAATATAATACTTACCTTGAGATACATAACTATATTAAAATATAATAATAATACATTGGATTTATTATAAGCATTTCTTGCATTTTATTATATATACGTTCATTTTTTGAACTAGAATGTTTAAATATAAATATATAAGCTAAAGCCCATTTACATTGGGGAGCTGATAAGGGCTACTGCCTGCAGGTGGGGTCTCTCGTGTGGGTTTGGTGGGGCCACTGGGTATGGGGATGTCGTCTGGTTTGTGCATTTAGGTGCATGCACACCCACATGTGGGTTGCTTATTCACCTTTATTTTTGATTTATCCTAACCCGCCCGTACCGTCACATCCACCGCCCAGTGTCTCTGCCCTTCCCGCCCAGATTCCACTGCCTGTACACAGGGTGTTATTATTTCCTCCTACAATAATAGGATTATGGTCCCGTGACTTTTATTTTATCCATTTTAAAGTGCTATAGCACTCTACATAATTTTCATTTTTGGACATTGACTCTCTTAAGGCCTTTTTGGCACCTTTTATTTACAGGTTGGAGCCTGCAATTTCCGGGACATTTGATTTTATGTGATATCATATGTAGAGGACTCAATATGTTCCCACATTTGAATTTCTATTTAAGAGTGATGGTTTTGTTTGTCTCAACTTAACAGTGTAAGGGTTAACAGCAGCTTTTTTCATTTATTCTGTACATTGAATTAATGCAATTACCCACTCAAGCTTTATACACCTGACCAAGAAGTCTTTTGACCTTAACTCAACCAAATGTCTTTTGACACAGGCCTAACCCAGTGTTCTTTGGCCCTAAACTCAACCTGAGGTCCCCTGACCTGAACATAACCCCCTGTCTCCTGACCTGAGCTCAACAGTGGCGAATTGAGGCCTAGATAAGTGCCCATGTATAAGTCTTTTTGACCGACTGCCAGACTGTGCCTATAAGATGTGCCAGTCCTTTTCTGTGGCTGTCAGACTGTGCCTACAAGATGTGCCAGTCTTTTCCTGTGGTGGTGAAACCGAGCCTATAATTAGAGCCGGTGTATTTAAATAAGTACTGTATTTAGCCATTTCTTTTGACTCGGGTTGTTTGAGGGTCCTTTTGACCCGGATTGGACTGGGTGCTTCTGGGCCTGGGTCTGGCCAGATGCCTGTGGACCCAAATTTAACTAACATTCCTTTGATTTCAGATACTGAGCCTTAAATGAAGGCCAGTTCATTCAGCTTAGTGCCCTCCTGTCTATGCCTGAACTTAACCAGATGCCTCTGAAACTGAGCCTTAAATTAGCGCCAGTCTATTTAATTCAGTGCCTCTTCATACTTGCCTAAGCTTAACCAAAGGTTTGTGATACTGAGCTTTTAATTAGAGCCAGTTTAATTTAATGTAATTAGTATTTTTAAGTGTCTGTTGACTTACATTCAACTAAAAGTCTTGTGACTTAAGCCTCATTGGGTAATTGCAATCTCAAAAATTGATTGATTAATTTAATAATTAACTATATAATTATCTTTTAAGGTTTTATGCCAACATCTCTGCCATTTTTTTTATGTAAAGAATCACTATTGTGAACTTTATCCTGGCTGTATAAGAGAAACTCTTATTTTGTAAGTGGTACCTCCACACGATTTCAACTTCCTTCCGGTTGTTTGCTGTATGTGCAATGCTGCTAGCTTCACTTGCCCACGCTGTTTTTTGTTGAAGACTGTATACATGTGAGTAACTTAAAAGCCTGATGAAGGCCCGTTAGGGTCGAAACGTTGCTTTATTAAAAAAACTCACGCTACTCCAGACCATCACTTTTCATCATTTTTACTTTATTTAAAGATTTTGGAAGTGTTTTGCATACATATTGCATGTCCGTTTTTGACACCATATGACGCTAGCGCACCGTGGTGGCTAATGCTACGCTAGCTACGGCCTCAAGATGCTGCTGAGCCTGGCAGGCCCGCCGACAACAAACCATCTTTGGACCAGGGGGACCACCGCGACCAGCATGCCTCGGAGAAGAGAGAGACCCGAGATGCCTGGGGGGGCCGACGGGGCGGCCGGAGAGGTGGACGCCGTCCGGGCCTTCAGGTGGGCCGCGCCTCCTTCAGCCAGGCTAACCGAGCTAGCGTTAGCGGCGCCGAAGCTTCCTGCAGCCTCACGTCTGGGACGGGGCCCGCGCCAGACCGGCCTTGCTGCGGAGGGGGAGACCGGGGAGCGGCCTCCTAGGAGAAGAGGAACACCATAATAACATTAAAGATATGATACATACAATAATATAATAATACTATACTCACCCTTTTATAAATATAATACTTACCTTGGAGATACATAACTATATTAAAATATAATAATAATACATTGGATTTATTATAAGCATTTCTTGCATTTTATTATATATACGTTCATTTTTTGAACTAGAATGTTTAAATATAAATATATAAGCTAAAGCCCATTTACATTGGGGAGCTGATAAGGGCTACTGCCTGCAGGTGGGGTCTCTCGTGTGGGTTTGGTGGGGCCACTGGGTATGGGGATGTCGTCTGGTTTGTGCATTTAGGTGCATGCACACCCACATGTGGGTTGCTTATTCACCTTTATTTTTGATTTATCCTAACCCCCTACCCCCTTACCCTACCCCCACCCTCTACCCCTTACCCTTACCTCAACCTCCTACCCCTTTACCCTACCCCCACCCCCTACCCCTCACCCCAACCCCCTTACCCTACCCCCACCCCCTACCCCTCACCCTACCCCCACCCCCTACCCCTCACCCTAACCCCCTACCCCACTACCCTACCGCCACCCCCTACCGCTTACCCTAACCCCAACCTCTTACCCCCCCACCCTACCCTCACCCCCTAAAAAGGCCTCCCTAACAAAAACTTCCCGTTGTCCTACATTAATTTAAACCACAGCTCCGAGCTCGTGGCATTTTTCTGATTCCGTTAAAAAAAAAATTATGTCTCTACGACCTTCCTGTAAAAAGCTAAATCTGTTGCAGTACCGAAAAAATTAAAGGGGGCGCTGTTTTCGTTCGTCTGCCACTTCTTCGTCCAACATCTCCGTGTAAGACCCTTACAAGTTAGGACCCGAAAAAAAAAAATTGTAATATATATACATAATGAGGCCCAATTTGGCCAAGTTGGGTCCCATTGGGTTCCATGGGCAAAGCTGGGTCCCATTGTTTCCCATGTGGAAAAAAAAATTGGGGCTCATAGGCCCAACTTCTATTGGCCAAGTTGGGTCCCATTGGGTCCCATTGGGATCCATGGGCACAGCTGGGCCAAATTGGACCATGTTGAGACCCACTGTGCCAAGAAACTTGACCATTGGGTCCCATTGGGATCCATGGGCACAGCTGGGCCAAATTGGACCACGTTGAGACCCACTGTGCCAAGAAACTTGACTCCAATTTGGCCAAGTTGGGTCCCATTGGGTCCCATTGGGATCCATGGGCACAGCTGGGCCAAATTGGACCACGTTGAGACCCACTGTGCCAAGAAACTTGACTCCCATTTGGCCAAGTTGGGTCCCAATGGGATCCATGGGCCAAGCTGGGCCCCAAGTTGGGTTCAAACTGGGATGTTGGGCCTCATTCGGGGCCCCTGTGTGCGGACCCACCTTATGGTAGAGCTGTTCGGAGATGTTTGGTCATGCATCATATGAAGGACCCAACTTCTCCGTGCGGCCCCTGGGGGCCCCTGATGCTGCTTTTATAAGCAGCAGAAAGCTACCCTGTGGGGGACCCACAAGGAGAAGTTGGGTTCTAACTGGGATGTTGGGCCTCATTCGGGGCCCCTGCGTGCGGACCCACCTTATGGTAGAGCTGTTTGGACATGCATCATATGAAGGACCCAACTTCTCCGTGTGGACAAACTGGGATGCTGGGCCTCATTCGGGGCCCCTGCGTGCGGACCCACCTTATGGTAGAGCTGTTTGGAGATGTTTGGACATGCATCATATGAAGGACCCAACTTCTCCGTGTGGACAAACTGGGATGCTGGGCCTCATTCGGGGCCCCTGTGTGCGGACCCACCTTATGGTAGAGCTGTTCGGAGATGTTTGGTCATGCATCATATGAAGGACCCAATCTCTCCGGCCCCTGGGGCCCCTGATGCTGCTTTTATAAGCAGCAGAAAGCTACCCTGTGGGGGACCCACAAGGAGAAGTTGGGTTCAAACTGGGATGTTGGGCCTCATTCAGGGCCCCTGCGTGCGGACCCACCTTATGGTAGAGCTGTTTGGACATGCATCATATGAAGGACCCAACTTCTCCGTGTGGACAAACTGGGATGCTGGGCCTCATTCGGGGCCCCTGCGTGAGGACCCACCTTATGGTAGAGCTGTTTGGAGATGTTTGGACATGCATCATATGAAGGACCCAACTTCTCCGTGCGGCCCCTGGGGGCCCCTGATGCTGCTTTTATAAGCAGCAGAAAGCTACCCTATGGGGGACCCACAAGGAGAAGTTGGGTTCAAATTGGGATGTTGGGCCTCATTCGGGGCCCCTGCGTGCGGACCCACCTTATGGTAGAGCTGTTTGGAGATGTTTGGACATGCATCATATGAAGGACCCAACTTCTCCGTGTGGACAAACTGGGATGCTGGGCCTCATTCGGGGCCCCTGTGTGCGGACCCACCTTATGGTAGAGCTGTTCGGAGATGTTTGGTCATGCATCATATGAAGGACCCAACTTCTCCGTGCGGCCCCTGGGGGCCCCTGATGCTGCTTTTATAAGCAGCAGAAAGCTACCCTGTGGGGGACCCACAAGGAGAAGTTGGGTTCAAACTGGGATGTTGGGCCTCATTCGGGCCCCTGCGTGCGGACCCACCTTATGGTAGAGCTGTTTGGACATGCATCATATGAAGGACCCAACTTCTCCGTGTGGACAAACTGGGATGCTGGGCCTCATTCGGGGCCCCTGCGTGCGGACCCACCTTATGGTAGAGCTGTTCGGAGATGTTTGGTCATGCATCATATGAAGGACCCAACTTCTCCGTGTGGACAAACTGGGATGCTGGGCCTCCTTATGGGCCCCTGGGGGCCCCATAAAGTTATTATTATCTTCAAGTATGTGTATGCATTTTATAAGTTAGGGTTAAGGAGAAGTTGGGTTCAAACTGGGATGTTGGGCCTCATTAGGGGCCCCTGGGGGCCCCATAAAGTTATTATTATCTTCAAGTATGTGTATGCATTTTATAAGTTAGGGTTAGGGTTAAGGAGAAGTTGGGTTCAAACTGGGATGTTGGCCTGATGAATAAAAGGTGAAATTTGGTCAAATCCTGCAAAGAATAATGTGTCTCTCTGGCACCCCTACAGGAAGAAATAATTCGACTTCAAATGTGTGGGGGAGGGGAGGCCCGGTTTGTAGGTGCGGGACCCTTTAATGGTAGGGACGGCTGGCTTTGTTTGCCAGATTGAGGCCACGTAGGGCCCCGAAAACAGCGCAGCTCAATCCAAGGTGTCGCGCAGATCAGGCATGCTAATTTTGAAGCTGTAAATCCATTTCAATCTCCTTAATTGCCCTATTACACTACAAAGGTCATGAAGGCCTCACTGAAGCCTCTGGCTCAGGTGGCTTTGTTTGCCAGATTGAGGCCATGTAGGGCCCCGAAAACAGCGCAGCTCAATTCGGGGTGTCGCGCAGATCAGGCATGCTAATTTTGAAGCTGTAAATCCATTTCAATCTCCTTAATTGCCCTATTACACTACAAAGGTCACAAAGGTCATGAAGGCCTCACTGAAGCCTATGGCTCAGGTGGCTTTCTTTGCCAGATTGTTTGGCCAAATTTGGTCGTATCGACTCGCCGTCGCTTTCGCCGCGCAGCTGAGGTCTTGCCGGACGCTGGGACACCTGGTTTGTCCCTGTAGCCCGACGGGAAGGGACGCAGTTTGACTGCAAACATGAGGGGGGCGCTGGCTAACATGCGCAGGCCCAACATTGTATGTGTTTGAATTAGAGAAGACCCAGTTTGTAGGTGCGGGACCCTTTAATGGTAGGGCCAGTCATTTGAGCTCCAATAAGCTTGAAACTCGACTGGGAGACTCACAGAGGCTGTACCATGATGTAAATGCTCAATCCAGGGTGTCGCGCTGATCTGGCAGCGTTTATGTTTATGTATTATATATGCAGCAGAATGTTACCCGTTGAGGGACCCCTACGGAGAAGATGGGTTCAAACTGGGATGTTGGGCCTCAATGGGGCCTCATTAGGGCCCCCGGGGGATGGGGGGGAAGTTAATATCATAAAAATATCATATTTATTATATTATAACATTTTGGTTAGTGTCCCACAAGGTGAAGTTGGGTCCAAACTGAGATGTTAGTCCTCATTAGGGGCCCCTGGGAGCCCCCGGGGGATGGGGGGGGCAGTTAATTTCATAAAAATATCATATTTATTATATTATAACATTTTGGTTAGGGTACCACAAGGTGAAGTTGGGTCCAAACTGAGACGTTGGGCCTCATTAGGGGCCCCTGGGAGCCCCCGGGGGATGGGGGGGCAGTTAATTTCATAAAAATATATTTATTATATTATAACATTTTGGTTAGGGTACCACAAGGTGAAGTTGGGTCCAAACTGAGATGTTGGGCCTCATTAGGGGCCCCTGGGAGCCCCTGGGGGTTGGGGGGGCAGTTAATTTCATAAAAATATATTTATTATATTATAACATTTTGGTTAGGGTGCCACAAGGTGAAGTTGGGTCCAAACTGAGATGTTGGGCCTCATTACAGAGAGGCTGTACATGGTACTGAAAAAGTTTACTAAAATACAGGGGGGCTGTCCATGGTGCTAAAAAAGCCTTATCACTAAAACACAGGGGGACTGTCCATGGTGCTGAAACAGTTACTAAATTACAGGGGGGCTGTCCATGGTTCTTAAACAGCCTCTTAACTAAAACACAAGGAGGCTGTCCATGGTGCTGAAAAAATCTTTTAACTAATTCACAGGGAGGCTGTCCATGATGGTGAAACAGTTTTAATAAATTACAGAGATGCTGTACATGGAGCTAAAACAGTCTCTTAACTAAAACACAGAGAGGCTGTCCATGGTGCTGAAACAGCGTGGTACTAAATCACAGTGGGGCTGTCCATCGTGCTGCAAAAGTCTTACTATAACACATGGGGACTGTCCATGGTGCTTAAAGAGTTACTAATACATAGGGAGGCTGTTCATGGACCTGAAACAGCCTTACTATATTACAGAGGGACTGTCCATGGTGCTTAAAACAGTCTTACTAAAACACAGGGGGACTGTCTATGGTGCTGACAAAACCTTTTATCTAATGCACAGGGAGGCTGTCCATGGTGCTGAAATTTCCCTTAAACTAAAACACAGGGAGGCTGTCCATGGTGCTGAAACAGTGTTACTAAATCACAGGGGAACTGTCCATGGTGCTGCAACAATCTTACTATAACACATGGGGACTGTCCATCGTGCTAAAACAGTCTTAGTAAAATACAGGGTGACTGTCCATAGTGCTGTAACAGTCTTAGTAAAGGACAGGGGGGCTGTCTAGGGTGCTAAAACTGCCTTGTAACACAGGGAGGCTGTCCATGGTGCTGAAACAGTTGTAATAAATTAGAGATGCTGTACATGGAGCTAAAACAGCCTCTTAACTAAAACACAGGGAGGCTGTCCATGGTGCTGAAACAGCGTGGTACTAAATCACAGGGGGACTGTCCATGTTGCTGCAAAAGTCTTACTCTAACACATGGGGACTTTCAATGGTGCCGAAAGAGTTTTACTAATACATAGGGAGGCTGTCCATGGTTCTGAAACAGTTTTCCTCAATTACAGGGGGCCTGTCCATGGTGCTGCAACACTCTTAGTAAATTCAGAGGGAACTGTCCATGGTGATTAAACTAACTTGTAACTAAAACACAGGGGGACTGTCCATTGTGCTGACACAACATTTTAACTAATACACAGGGAGGCTGTCCATGGAGCTGAAACAGTCTTACTATATTACAAAGCGACTGTCCATGGTGCTTGAACAGTCTTACCTAAATAAAGGATTGTCTATGGTTCTGTAACAACCTTGTAACTAAAACACAGGGGGACTGTCTATGGTGCAAAAACAGACATCTAAATCAAACACAGGAAGGCGGTCCATGGTGCTAAAAAGACTTCAAGCCTATGTTGCAGGTTAACCACCACTGTTGATTATTGGGTACAAAAAGCACTCAAGATATGTAGATAATTTATAAAAATGTCTCCAAATAGTGTTAAATGACAGTGACTTGTGCGCCTGGTGGTGAAGCTGCGGTGGAGAGCGGGTGGTGTAGGGGAGCGAGTGCATTAGAGCCTCCGGTCGAGCGGCTCCCCCCGTGATCAGCTGATCTGACGAAGCCTAAATCCGTTTGTGACATTTCAGACAGGCTCATGGTCCTCTCCAACCAGCACGCACCATACTTTAATTGTTTATATGAACTTTACCATTCTTTTTAGAATTTTAGAATTCTTAGAATTGAATATTGTTAGGGAGTGAGGAGTTGCAGCGTCCGCCTAACCCGGCCCACCTGCTTCTCATCATAGTTGTCAGATCTATCTATCATATAAACCAGAATATAATAAAACTAAAGGGAGACTTGGCATACAGCCCGATCCGGTTGGGGAGAGTTCTAGCCCGACCAGGCTCCTCTCTTTACCTTGTCTCTCTTGGTTATGCTTTAATAAAGCTTATAGTTAGGGCATAGAATTGAATATTGTTAGGAGTGATGAGTCGCAGCGTCCGCCTAACCCGCCCACCTGCTTCTCATCATAGTTGTCAGATCTATCTATCATATAAACCAGAATATAATAAAACTAAAGGGAGACTTGGCATACAGCCCGATCCGGTTGGGGAGAGTTCTAGCCCGACCAGGCTCCTCTCTTTACCTTGTCTCTCTTGGTTATGCTTTAATAAAGCTTATAGTTAGGGCATAGAATTGAATATTGTTAGGGAGTGATGAGTCGCAGCGTCCGCCTAACCCGGCCCACCTGCTTCTCGTCAAAGTTGTCAGATCTATCTATCATATAATCAAGAATATAATAAAACTAGAGGGAGACTTGGCATACAGCCCGATCCGGTTGGGGAGAGTTCTAGCCTGACCAGGCTCCTCTCTTTACCTTGTCTCTCCTAGTTATGCTGTAATAGTTTTAGACAGCTGGGGACTTCCTTTGACATACTGAGCTCCTCTCTCCTCTATCTTTCTATCTTTCCATTTGTGTGCATCCATGTCCCAGAAATGCTTGTTACTAACCTAGCTCTGGGGAGTCATTCCCCGGAGTCCTTATGTTCTTTTTCCCCAGCATGTTCCCTCGGATCAGGGAGGCTCCAAAATCAGGGTAGCAGCTGTCGCCATGGTCTCGCTACACGTCCTGCGATGCCGTGTTCATCCTGCCACGCTCTGCTGTGCCCTGCTGTGCCTTGTAATGCCACACAGTGCCCTGCTATGCCATGAACTGCTACAAAGAACTACTACAAACTACTATTTTTTTTCTATTTTTGTTATTGCCACTCTTCATTCTAACCCCAACCGGTTGTCAGACACCGCCTATCAAGAGCCTGGGTCTGTCCGAGGTTTCTGCCTAAAAGGAAGTTTTTCCTCGCCACTGTCGCACTGTTGCTTGCTCTGGAGATGACTACTAGAACTGTTGGGTCCTTGTAAATTCTGGAGTGTAGTCTAGACCTAATCTATCTGGTCTAGACCTACTCTAGCTGTAAAGTGTCTCGAGATAACTCTTGTTATGAGTTGATACTATAAATAAAATTGAATTGAAAATAAATGAACATAATGTCCTGGATCTCCGGGAAAAGAAACAATATGCGTGTCTCCATTTAAAACATCACTGCAGGTTGATTGAGGGCGACAACGCTGTTGTGGTTAGCTTACCGTAACTCTACTGCTGAAGTTGCTGGCTGGCTACGCAACATTAGCTATATCCGCTAGCATACGTATAGGCTAACTATAGCCAGTTAGCTTTGAGTGTAACATTAAAAAAAAAAAAAACACCCATCTCATAGGAGCGAAGCTTACTATTTAATTCAATACAATATGGTATAGAATGCGCACTAACGCCACAGGTATTATGTTGACAACATGGAGGCATATGTAGGCAACACCAAAGGCAGTTGTAATATTTACCTAACAGACTAGGCTAACGCTGTTGCGCTAACGTCCGGCGGCGTAGCTGTCTAAACTTGTGAAAAGCTGAACACCCCCGTCTAAAATGTGTTTCGCTTTCCCTCCAATATTATAATAAACATTATGAAGTCACCTGGACTCAGTTGGGACCATAGACTCTTAATATTAAAAGATCAAGAGCCATATTAGGCCAGACCAGTGGCAAATACAATGCAAGTTGCTCTGTTATCTCCCTAATGTGACGGCATGCAATGCATTGTGGGAGAAAAAAAATATAACACGGTAAATAGTGCCAACTTTTTGTATTATGTTCAATTTTGTGATATCCAACACCATAAAATACAATAGATAAGTTAAAATATTTATTTCCCACAAGCAAATTGCACAAATTAAAAAATTAAACCTGCAACATAGGCTGTAAGACATAGGGATGCTGTCCATAGTGCTGAAACAATCCAATTAAGTAATACACAGGGAGGCCGTCCATGGTGCTAAAATAGTGTTACTAAATCACAGGGGAACTGTCCAGGGTGCTAAAACAGTCTTTAAACTAAAACAAAGGGAGGGTGTCCATGGTGCTGAAACTACCTTTTGACTAATACAGAGGCTGTCAATGGTGCTGAAACACTTACTAATACACAGGGAGTCTGTCCATGGTGCAGAAACAGTGTTACTAAATCACAGGGGAACTGTCCATGGTGGTAAAAAAGCCTTTTCACTAAACATAGGGAGGCTGTCCAAGGTGCTGAAACAACCTTGTAACTAAGACACAGGGAGAATGTCCATGGTGCTTTAACAGTTTTCCTCAAATACAGGAGAACTGTCCATGGTGCTGCAACAGCCTTACTAAAATACAGGTGAGACTGTCCATGGTGCTTAAAGTAACTTGTAGCTGAAACACAGGGGAACTGTACATGTTGCTGAAACAGTTACTAAATTACAGGGGTGCTGTCCATGGTTCTTAAACAGCCTCTTAACTAAAACACAGGGAGGCTGTCA
Organism: Percina caprodes; assembly: GCA_013375575.1. NCBI lineage: Eukaryota > Metazoa > Chordata > Actinopteri > Perciformes > Percidae > Percina > Percina caprodes. Next base: position 718,978 of record JABXJD010000299.1, on the reverse strand, counting down.
ATGGCGCTGAAACAGTGTTACTAAATCACAGGGGAAGTGTCTATGGTGCTAAAAAAGCCTTTTCACTAAAACACAGGTAGGCTGTCCATGGTGCTGAAACAGCCTTTTAAACTAAAACACAGGGAGGTTGTTCATTAAGCTGAACCAACATTTCAACTAATGCACAGGGAGGCAGTCCAAGGTGCTATAACAGTCTTACTAAAATACAGAGGGACTGTCCAGGGTGCTAAACGAGCCTTGTAACTAGAACACAGGGAGGCTGTCCATGGTTCTGAAACACTTTTACTAAATTACAGGGGGGCTGTCCATGGTGCTAAACAGCCATGTAACTAAAACGGGGAGACTATCCATGGTGCTGAAACTGTTATAGGAATACACGGGGAGGCTATCAATGGTGCTGAAACAGTTTTACTAAATTACAGGGGGGCTATCCATGGTGCTAAAACAGCCTTTTAACTAAAACACAGGGAGGCTGTCCATGGTGCTGAAACAGTTTTACTAAATGACAGAGGGGCTTTTTATGGTTCTGAAACAGTGTTACTGAAATATAGAGGGGGTGTCCATGGTGCTGAAACAACATTTTAACTAATACACAGGGGGGCTGGCCAGGGCGCTGAAACAGTGTTACTAAAATACAGGGACACTGTCCATGGTGCTGAAAGAACCTTTTAAATAATACACAGGGAAGCTGTCCACCGTGCTGAAAAAGAGCATAGACATTGAGCAGTCTTGGTTACTTTTACTTGAGTAAAGAAGTTAAATCAGTATTTCTACTTTTACCAGAGTATTGTTTTAACACAATTTTCTATACTTCTACTTTAGTACGGGAAGTTAGTACTTTTGCCATCTGTTTATAATGTATGTCTAAGTTGCATTTCAGAAAATGTGTTCTTTAAAAACAATGTAATACAGCACTTAACTGCACTTGTTAAGTTTTTTGAGAGATCACATTTTAATCAATGTAGGCAATCAAAATGTAGTTTTTTCCAAAAATTAAACTATACTAACCATTGTAAATGATTTCTGATTTGATTACTTTATTTATCGATGGCATAATCGGTAGAATACTCAATGACTAAAATGATCAATAATCAACCATGACAGTTAATGTAACAGCTGCAGTCATTACATTAAATTAATCCAAAGTGACTTACAATTGCTATGTATGTCGTAGGTTGCACACCTCTGGAGCAACTAGGGGTTAAGTGTCTTTCTCAGTGGAAAATGAACTCTGATCGCCTCAATTACAGATACATTAGATAGATCCCTTAGATAGGGCACAGCGGCTAATAACTCAAGAAATACTTAAAATAATAATGGCACTTACTTTAAGTAAATCTACCTGAATAAAAAACAGCACCAACATTGATCCAAGCTGATGAACAGATAGACGAGAGATAATGATGGCGGCCGTGAGAGAGATAATCAGATAGGAATGCACGGCGGCCTTGAAAGAGAGATAAGAGATGGGAAGGCATTTAGCCATAAGAGAGATGATTAAAGATAGGAGGGCACAGTGACCAAAAACACGACACAGAAGAAAAGAGGTATGATGTTCTTAGAAGAAAGAGAACTACAGATTCTGCAGGAATGAGCAAAAGCTTTCAGTCTAAAGTAAAAAGTGTGTGTAATGTAGAGATGTAACATACAAAAGATGTTATAATGTAACACACAGCAGCCAAGTGAAAACCATAATATAATATTTAGGAATGCCCTTTTGGCACTCCTACCAACATCCAACTTCCCTTAACCCTAATCAATAGTTACTATGAACATGTAAATGGTCAAATACCAACAAAAACATAACCTAAGCACGACAGTCGGACCAATAATCACCTCTATAATTATAATTTTGCACATCTAAACTAAATCCCAAATTACCATCAGTTATATGCCGTAGCACCTTAGCTAATATAATTATAATACACAAGAAAGAACTATAGCTCCTAGCAGTAGTGTGTTAATGTAACACACAGCAGCATAGATAGATAGATAGATAGATAGATAGATAGATAGATAGATAGATAGATAGATAGATAGATAGATAGATAGATAGATAGATAGATCACGGCAGCCAATAACAAAAACTTTAAATAATATCGGCACTTACTTTTAGTAGATCTACCTGAAAAAACAACAGAGCACCAACATTGATCGAAGCTGATGAACAGATAGAGGCAGAGAGATTATTGATGGTGATGAGACGGCAGCCATGAGAGTAGGGCTGGACGGTGCAGACCAAACATTGTATCTGAGGAATTTTCCGCAGAATTGTTACACTGAATATAACTTAGAATTATCTCCAACATGGCATTAATGTTAAGTTGTAAATTAAAGCAACATCAACATTTGTTTTTTAAAGATTACTCAAACTATGATTGAAGACAGGTTTTTCCTGTTTGATTCCTACCAGTCAACACGCTCACCATATTTCCTAGTAAAGTACACTTTCTAATGTCAGAAATCCACCAAAGCACCTTCACGTGGTAGTCATGTAGTTTGTCTGTTGAGTTTAATCTCATATTGTTTTTTGTTAAATTAGTAATGCTTCCATATATGACAACTATGTAGTGAAAATCCTTCATTGCTTCTCATATAAATAACTTTTTTTAAATTTGTTAAGTTGCTAAAGGGTGTGACTGTTGATGTAATTGTTGATTTTGTTTAGATATGCCAAATTGTAATTATAGAAGTGATGATCAGACGGTTTTGCTAAAGCTATGTTAGTAGCAGCTATCACTTGTTGCCATAGCAACTTCAAACACCCTGGGCTGTACCTGACTCAAGTTAGTGGACACACTGTTTACATTATCTGGGTCACATAACAGAGATATTACCAAAAAATGTTTCCTGGGATTCATTCTAAACTTCCATTTCACTGAAAGAGACAAGCATGTTGTTAATTTATTTCTGAGCCAATTAATTGTACAGCAAAATGTGGAATTGTTAAATCTGTTGATATACCGCCCAGCCCTATATGAGAGATAATCAGAAACAGGAAGGAATGGCGGCCAAACACACAACACAGGATAAAATAAGACATGTTTAGATTTAGACAGACAGACAGACAGACAGACAGACAGACAGACAGACAGACAGACAGAGGCTAACTCAGGTAACAGCCAATCAAAGAGAATAAAAATGACTTACTTTTTTAGATCTACCTGAAATTCCAACCAAGATGAGACATGATCAGATATGGTTCCATTAAAAACAACAAATATGAGCAGCATCAGAGATCAGCTGATGTCTTCTTACCTGATGAGAGAATTAAAGAATTCCATCCTGTTGTCTCTTGATCTTCTTCTATCATGCAGGGTTAGTATTCATCATCTTCTGTGGGATTCAAGAACACAGAAACACATTAAATTAGGGCTGCACAATTAATTAAATTTTGATCACAATTTTGGCTTCCCACGATCAAATTTGGGTGATCAAGCGATTTTTTAAATGGGGGATTTCATAGAACGCTTTGGGGTTTTTTTGCAAGCCAATCTACCGCCAGTCTGATCATGAGCTGATCAGAGTTATTCCCTGCACCGCGTAGCTTAGTTTCTAGATGGAGACAGTCACAGAGGACAGAGTAACGGGAGTAAAATTCAACAGATAGAAGTCGGTCATACGTCGGTCTCAAGGTTTACCAGTTTACCAGTCAACGTAACATTCTGTCCCGTCTATGTTGTTTTTCAGACAACAGCAGTGACCAGTGCTAGTCGGTGCTCGTTAGTGTCTGTTAGCTCACAGGGCTCTAGGACGCAAGTAATATTTTTCCTCTAGGTCGCGCTGGTTTACCTAATGTCTTTGCATCCGCTGCAATGTTGTTTGTATCGATATGGTTTAATTTTGTGTTACATGACCCATTTCTTCTGTAAAGCCGTGCCTGTGTTGGATCTCTCCTCTACTCTCTCTCCTCTTACTCTCCGCGCAGCCACGCCACACAGCGGCACCGGTCCACACTTCTGACATTTGTAATTGTTATTAACACAGCTGTATATTGTTAAGCATGAGAGGAAAACCTGTATTTGTACCAGTGTTTCCACTGGTAACTGCTATCACGGCGGCCACGGTGAAAAACACAGAAGTTATTGACTGCAACTAACTTCAGTTCATAGAGTAACAGAGTGTGAAACGGAGTCTGCTGGACCGGGCGAGAGATGTGACCCATGGCCAGAATATCATAGTTCATAAAAATGCAGCGCAGTGACGATACAGACATTTCATACACACGACGTGTGTAACTCCGCTGACCCGCCATACGACCTGTGCTGGACCCATTCATAATGAGTCAGCCGTCTCTCTGTGAGTACGTCCATCGCACTCCCTCTCTCTCCCTAGCTCTTTTAATCAGTTATTGTTGAAAACAAGGGAAGGAGCTTTCAAAGAGATACATTAAAAAAAGTATCTATTTCAGATAGCTAATTTTCATTTACATGTGTTGCAGCTGTATGTCTATACAACTTAAACATAAGAGGAATGTAGCATAATATGGATGTGAAAGCAGTTATAAATAGCTTATGTGACAATAAAATATGTTTTTGTTAAAAATCAACAAATAATCCTGATAATTAATCGTAATCACAATAATGATCAAAATAATCATGATTATCATTTTGGCCATAATCGTGCAGCCCTACATTACATACATAAACATAACTGACCAAAGCTGATATATACAGTATATCACATATACACTGTTATCTTAGTAATCAGATGGTAATAATCTGATAGAGAAAGAGAGAGGGATAGAGATATCAGATACATTTTAGTAAACAGAAGATTATACTGTATTTCAAACACACGCACTCACACTGATACACGCACACACAGTCACCACAAACAGACACACAGACACAAAAAGTCACTGACAGACACAGACACAGGGAGACATAGACACTGACACACAGAGAGACACAAACACAAAGAGACACCAACACACACGCACACACACCGATACACACACAAACACAGAGTCATTGACAAACACACACACACACAAACAGAGTCATTGACACACACACACACACACACACACACACACACACACACTCACAGACATTCACCAACAGATACACACAGAGAGACGCATAGCATATACCAACACACACAAAACAATAAGGACAATTTAGGCTAGTTTGTTGGCGGGATACTTTAACGGCTCTACAGGTACTAAAATAATAAGCCCGGAAACACCTTGCAACATTACGTTTAAAAAAAAGGCAACAGCCAATCAGAATAGGCCATTCTAAATTTAAAAATAAAGTCTACATTATTCATTCAAAAAATAAAAAAAAATAAAATACATAGGCCTAATAAAGTATTTGTAAGTGAAGTTAACATGGAGGAGGAAGAGTTTTCTCCTTTTTGTAGAGTAACTGTACGGTAACTTAAACAGTTAATCTGCTGATTGAAATGTACGCGTTCACTCGGCGGTGAAAACACACTTTCTTTGAAGTTTCTTTGAAGTCGACAGAAACACACAAAACTCACCGAAACGTCTCCGTTTCTGTCTCCAGACTTTCACCGAAATATCTTCGTAAGTATATCCACAGTTCCTGCGGGCAGAGGTTCATTTTGGCTCGAAAAAACGGTAATATAGGGAGCGACAATATTCTGCGGTGAAGAACTGGCGTCTTCTGATTTCGATGCTCTTAAGTTACACGAGTCAGGAGCAGTGTTGCCAGATCTTGTGAGACAAATAAGCAACCAGGCCTGTGAAAACAAGCCCAAAACAAGCGACTTTTTCTACGGAGCCCCCCTTAAGATCCTGGAAAATAAAAATAAACTGTGTGGTTTTACAATCCGTGGGGACGGATTGTCAATTTCCATCCATGTGGACAGATTGGTAAACTGTAGCCTACAGTTTATTTATTTTCTCCCCCTGAGCTTCAGGACAATGAGCACAGGAGGGAGTTAAACCACCTTTTAACATTATTTAACATTAGAAAACTGATGGCATATCAAATTTGCACTTTTTCACAGTAATTTTGAGTTGTTCCCCATGAATCCATCCCTGAATCCATTCTTTTCCTCCTTTCTCTTTCTCCCAGTCTTTGTTATATTTCTTCCCGTATTTCACCACTTTATCCCGGGCATTTATTCCTCCAAAACCTCTCCTACAGTCCCGTCACCATCGGTCGCTACTCGCGCATTTTCCTAACCAGAAAAACAACAGACTGCCCTGCTCTGCCTCTGATTGGCTGGTACTCGTTGCCATCTGGGTCAGAGCCAATTAGAAGCAGGAAGTGGGCGGGAAATAACTCTGTTGTATCCAGTGTGTATGGGGAAAGGGGCGGGACCGAGGTGACAGGCAAGACAAACTCCTACGTTTAAATAACAGAAAATACCTGCTGGACAACATATTATAGAGCTGGGAACAAGCCCAAATAAGCAACTACACTTTAGTCACAAGCCCAAGAAAACCGCGACCCGCGACTACCAATATTTGTAAGCGACTTTACAGAAAAACAAGCCCAAAGTCGCTTATAATAAGCGGACTTGGCAACACTGGTCAGGAGGGGCGGAGCTATATAAAGGAGATCTACGGAAGCCCAGAAGGGGCATGGCTATTTACAGCATGTGAATAAAACATGTTTTAAATAATGCTGTTTAATAATATATATTATATAAGGTATTTAATGATTTTATTTAAATAGAACTGCTAACATTTACCTGTGTCTTTTTAATATTAAGTAAATCTATAAATATAACTTGTTTCTTTTAACAACAGTCACAACGAGCTTTACACAAAACAGAAAACAAATATTCATCCCCCAACTTGAAGTTCACGTTGTTTGCCAGGTTGAGACCGCAGCATCCACAACAATGTTGCTAGATGCTTTTCTCACATAGCCAGACATACGCCACAGCATAGCGGAGTAGCGTTAGATGCTGACAATATGAGTCATGAAAGCCCGTGCATAACTATGTTCCCAACTAAGAAACACACTTCCTCGGCTTAGAATGACAGTAGGAACCACTAAAAACACAACAACCTTGCTTTCCTTTTCCACTTCACTGAAATACACACTTTATTGGCTTAGAACTGCGGCAACCATCACTAAACACACTGCTAACTCACGGTCCTCTCTTCCTTGTTTAGAGCCAGGGCCTATTCTCCTATTGCCAGACCTCTTTCCACAGCGCAGGGGCCGACGCTGGTCCTTGGTGTGAAAAGAGGTATTAGAAAAATATCAAAGGGGGCTTGGGAAGCTCCCCTGGTAGAGTCCAAGCCAATTTACAGAAGCTCAGTCCTCGATGCAGCAGCCGCGGGTTTGGTTCCCCTTTGCTGCATGCCATTCCCCCTCTCTCCCCCCTTTCATGTCTGAAGTTGACTGGTCAAAAATGAAGGCCTTAAAGTGTCAAAAAATAATCTTAAAATGAATAAAAAGAACATGAACAAATGACATAGACAAATAAGTATACTGGGTAATGGCAAAGGTTATTTGCAATAACATAAACCTAGGCTAATTAAAAAGAATAATATCAAGTATAGCAGCTCGCCTTCACTTTATTGGTGGCTCTGTCTGTGCGTCTATTGGCTGCCGACTGGAGGAGAGGGTTGGGTTGTGGACCTATGGGTGCGGAGGGAGTCTGAGCAAAGGAAGCAGACAGGATGCAGCTTTGCCTCTATGCTTCGACTCATCCTTCCATCCTCCCAGCGATGCGCTGTGCGTTATGACGTCAGGCCGTTTGACGAGCGCATCACGTGGGACTGGTAGAGCAGCACAGCAGCCAGGATCCTCGTTATGTAATGCATTGGATGCTGCTGCACGGCGTAGAAGCGGTGGGGGGGATGACTGACGATGACTGATTAAGTGACAAATAACGGTGCGTTGGCTTGACTGAACGTAGGCTACAAACGTCTGCTGTCGGCAAGAACAATGATAACTGTCAATCGCTGGAGTGCAGAGTGAGCGAACCATCAGTGGCATATACCTGAGGCGCACACACGTCTGGAGCCTGCGGAAGCTACACGGCCCTTTTCTTTTTTTTTTCTTTCAGGCGAGCCGTTCCTGTATCTGTTTAAAATCGTCTCCCGTATCAGTTGAAATAAATCAATGCAGGTTTGTTTTAGAAAAGAGACAGATTCACATTTTGTTCTCCATCGCACTGGGTTAGTCCAACTGCCACTGTGCTGTATAAACAATGGCGGGTCCCGAGCAGTCCCAGCAGCAGCAGCAGCAGGTAGAGGAGAAGGAAGAGTACATAGATGATGCTGAGATGGCCCTGCAAGGTATTAACATGCTGCTTAACAACGGCTTCAAAGAGAGCGACGAGCTTTTCAGGAGATACCGGTAATTATTTGATGATATATATAGTCATGTGTTGCAGTATTTTGCATTGCTTTAATATCAGCAAGCTACAGATTTTGAGAAGTGGCCGAAACATCAAAGTGAAATTCAGAACACTATGTACAGCATGTACTACCACTATGCAAACTGTGAAAACATTGCTCAACATTGTATATAATAATAATTGAAATAAATGATATATCATTAGCTTCCAATGCATGTGAAAGCTTGTGGGGGTCTATTGGCCCCAGGTCTTACCAGTCTTACTATTGGTACTGTACACCACCTCTATTTTATTTACAGCATGGAGAAAAACGGCACTATGCACCCACACTAGGTGACCAGAATGTACCCCTGCACATCAGACTGGTTTTTAAAGTATCCTGTGTTTTGGGGGCATTTTTCCTTTTTAAACTAAATAATAAATTATTAAATAAATACATTTAATAGTGTGAGGTGGATGCAACACGTCAAACAGACAGTAGTTACACCCACATCAGCCATGACAGCTGAATATGGGGATTGTAACTGCACCTGCTCCTGCACACAGGTTACCATCCACGACTCCTATTAGTTATGCATAAAATCTATTCTCTTCTGCTTTCCGGTTGCCAAAGCTATATGAAAACATTGATTGAGATTGTGTCGTAATTACAATTTTCAACAGAATTTCCAACTGACTTTTTTTCTGTTTTCTTCTGTGGTCTCAACATCTTTCTCCTTTCTATTCTCTGTGTAGGACCCAGAGTCCACTGATGAGCTTTGGGGCCAGTTTCGTTAGTTTCCTGGTGAGTTTCCTCTCAGCTGGAGATAACGAGATCAAACAAAAATGCTAGAGGAAATAGCAGTTAGTGTTAAGAAATAGCAATTATGGCGATTAATATAATTTCATAACTGATGTAGCAGCAGAGCTAGATTTGAGCCTGTACCATCACAGTTCATAAGGAAAGCACCCAGATGAGGCCAGAGGTGATATCATCCTCTGTCCCTAGATGTTAAATGGCAGTGGGGGTAGTGACATCTGACCAATATGGTGGGCATTCATGCATGTGCTGGGCACAGTTAAAATGCAGCATAAAAGGAAAGAATGCCTCAGTTCTACAAGAAAATATAAAAATGCTAAACCATAAAACCTATCTCTAAATGTCACTCAAATATCATTATATTTTGTTCTGCCTGATTATAACCTTACTCATTAAGGGTTATCTTAAGAGGTTTCAGCAACATCAGAGCAATGATGTTCTGCACGTGCTGGCTGTGTAGCATCTTTCCAACTTCCAACACACAGCTGTACAAATGTCACTGTGTTCTTCCATTTACTGTCATGCAGAAAGACCCCTTTGTCCTTTGTTACTTCACACCCCTTTCCTCTTTTTATTGTTTGTAAGCCAGTCCAAGCATCAATCTCCTCTGTAAAATAAGACAGTTTGATATTAGAATAATAATGCAATGCATCAGTGCTTTTAAAAAAGAAAAAATTTATGAGCAAAACGTTTTATTGCATTGCAGAACGCCATGATGACATTTGAGGAGGAGAAGATGCAGACAGCCTGTGACGACCTGAGGACCACTGAGAAACTGTGCGAGAGTGACAGCTCCGGAGTCATAGAGACAATCAGAAACAAGATTAAAAAAAGTGTCAGTAAATCTATGGACAATTGAAAAAATATGTTATATGGACTGTTGCATGGCAACATTGAAACTCTTAACTAACTATGCTATACTGTTCAAGTTGAGCAGCAAAAACACAAATTCACACATATAGATTTTTCAGTTAGTTTGTGTGAACAAACAGGATTTTGTCGTCACTTATGTCTCCTAATATGGCTGCCAGAACAGGCTGCTGTTCAGATAACACTGTTTATATCCTCGGCATCAGGCCTAATGATGCAGGCAGCAGTGGGATCATGCCAAACCCACTCACAGATTTGATTAGTGCTTCTGTAAAATGTAATCAACAAACTTCTTGAGTGAGGAGTGTGGGGGCTGTCTAGCAGCTCTGGGACATTCTCAAAACTCTGGCTGCCAGCCTCTGGGTGAAGTTGCAGGCTATGTGTATCAGAATCAGAAAGGGTTTTATTGCCAAGTACGTTTTCACAGTACACATTCTCTACATGGAATATTAAACAGTATAAGTATAGGTATAAACAACATACTGCGAGTCTAAGTATATGTACACAGTATTTATTAAATATTAAATACAAAAATAAATGAAAAAATAATAAAGATAGAAATAAAAAGAGCATTACAGCACAGAGAGTACAGTGGCATGAAGAGCCAGGGGTGGAGTGTGGAGAGAGTCAGGGTGGGGTCCGTGCCTTGTTGATAAGGCTAGTGGCAAAGGGTAAAAAAAAAGTTCATGTGGCGAGAGGTTTTGGTCCTGATGAACTTATGTATGCACTCCCCTCTGGCAGAAGGCCGGGGTGGGATGGCTCAGCCACTATTTTTCCAGCAAGCCTCAGTCCTGGTGGCGGATTGCAGCCTAGCACCTTCTCTACAGACCGAATAACACGCTGCAGTCTGCCCTTGACCTCGGCAGTGGCAGCAGCGTACCAGATGGTGATGGAGGATGTGAGGATGGACTCAATGATGACTGTGTAGAAGTGCACCATCATTGTATTTCATCATTGGCAGGTTGAATTTTTTCAACTGCCACAGGAAGTACATCCTCTGTTGTGCTTATATTACTGCATATTGAATGTGTGTGTGTTTGTGTGTGCGTGACACAGATGGACTCACAGAGGTCAGGAGTTGTGGTCGTGGACCGCCTACAGCGACAGATTATCGTTGCTGACTGTCAGGTGTACCTTGCCGTGCTGTCCTTCGTCAAGCAGGAACTTTCAGGTAATCAAATCGAACCCACCTTAAATGTCTGTCTGTCATGGCAATGTGTAAAGAGGATTGTAATTACTGTATAGGTGTTATGTAAAGTCAGGTGTGTAAGAATAAAGTATGTGTAAATTGTAATTTCCCCTTGCAGGATTAATAAAATATACATTATTATTATTATTATTATTATTATTATTAATTGATTGATAGTTTGGTTTAAAAAAAATTCACAATGTTTGTTTTGTCCAACCAATAGTCCAAAATTAAAAATTATTGAAAATAAAGTTATTAATAAAATAAAAATGAATTGTAGTAAGTAGAAGTAGAAAGTGGCATAAACAGAAAAGTCCCAAGTAAAGTACAAATGCCTCAAATTTGTACTGTACAGTACTGGAGTATATGAACTATTCTATTTTCTAATTAGCATGAAAACTTAAGGGATCACCAAAGTTTTAACATCCTGAGGGGAACATGAATAAACAGTATGTAACAAATGTGATGGTAATCCGTCAAATAGTTGTTGAGATACTTCAGTCTGGACCAAAGTGGTGAAAAGACTGACTGACAGACAGACTGACATTGCCGATCCTAGAGCACCACTGTTAGTGTGGCTGAAAAAAGAATCAACAAAGTGATTATGAATACACTCATCAGTTGCAACCCTACATCAATGAGATCAAAAATCACTTAATTACAGAAACATATTGTCTTGTTCTTCCCCTTGAGCCATGACCAACCTCATCAAAAGTATTTTGTTTCACATTTCCACTAACAGCTTATATCAAAGGAGGCTGGATTCTACGTAAGGCGTGGAAAATGTACAATAAGTGCCACAGTGACATCAGCCAGCTGCAGGAGGCCTGTCAGCAGGGACCCTCGGTCCACCAGGAGTCCCTCTCAACGGACAACGCCAACCACAACGTGGTAGTGGAGAACTGTGTGACGGCTGAGGCCCTGGAACGGCTTAAAGGTTCTGTCAGCTTCGGCTATGGCCTCTTCCACCTGTGCATCTCCATGGTACCACCCCACCTGCTAAAGATTATCAACCTGCTGGGTTTCCCTGGTGACCGTCTCCAGGGCCTGTCCTCCCTTATGTATGCAAGTGAGAGCAGGGACATGAAGGCACCACTCGCTACGTGAGTAGTAGTCTTCTATTGTATACTAATACAGACTAATAACATTGGAGGGGGGATATCCTTGTAAAATAAACTGTACATCCATAGATAACTTAAGACTGTAAAGCAGCTATAAGCAGTATTTTTATGTTAAGAATCAACAAATGTGAGTACATTGAGATCTGATTGCTAAGACTATATTCATAGATTGCCACATAAATGGTCACATTCTCTTAGCAGTGTGCATTTTTAGCAGTGTGCATGTGAATGTGTCCAGGGCCACTGACATCCTCTGCGTAAGCCTAATGGCATTTTTCCACTGCATGGTACCTCATCGACTCGTCTTGACTCTACACGCCTTTTTTGGTTTTCCATTACGAAAAAAAGTCCCTGGTACCCGCTTACAAGTACTTTTTGGTACCCTAACCCTAACCCCTAAGGGTAGTAATTCTAAAATCACATAAGTTGGCTTTTAAGTTGACGTCTGAACCTTTCTAAAAGCCCACAGAGATATATTACAAGTAGGTCAAACATCTGTGGGGTGGCAGTAACTTAGTCAGTAGGGAGTTGGGTTGGGAGCCAGTGAAAGTTTCAGACCCCCGTACAGACCAAAGTATGGACTGGTAGCTGGAGAGATGCCAGTTTACCTCCTGGGCACTGCCAAGGTGCTCTCCAGCTGCATGGTACCTCCTCAAGGTTTCAGCCCGACAGCGACAATGTGAAACACAGACCTACCCGAATTTAAATATATTCTATACTGCCAATATTAGTAAATATTTAGCTGCATATTTACCTTTCATAAATATTCAGTGTAATACAGATTGTGATTGAGCTTCTGATCCCAGATTTCAGACTGGCTGTTATGTGTCTCCTGTTGTGTTGCTCAGGTTGGCCCTCTTGTGGTACCACACAGTAGTGCTGCCTTTCTTTGCCCTGGATGGCTCTGATACACATGAGGGGCTGCTGGAAGCCAAAGCTATTCTGCAGAGAAAGTCAGTGGTTTACCCCAACTCATCCCTCTTCATGTTCTTTAAAGGGCGAGTTCACAGGCTAGAGGTATGTGCAGCAGGCTCACGGTTGATAACAATCAATGACAGATAAGCCTATATACAGTAAGTCTATTGAAGTTTAAAGGTGCAATATGTAATACTGACAGCTAGTGTTTAAAATAGTTACTGCAGTACAAATTCAAAATACTGGAGAGAGTTTTCATGTTTACAGGTGTATATCTGGCAACCCGGCCTGGCTGTCCAACTGGCCAGTTGATACCAACAGCCCAAAAACACAGACAGACATCATTTCACAGAACAGACATTACAAAGAGAGAAAATACTGGAAGTAGCGTTGTTGGCAGAAAAGATAGTATTTAAACTTAGCATGTTTCCTTAATATCTGGTGATTTATTACACTAAATATATTACATATTGGACCTTTAAAGTGGTTTATTTGTGTTTGTAAAGCTGGATAAAGACATTGGATTGCAAATATAGAGCAGTCTCTGTTCAAACACATATAATTAATATGCATGTTGGATGGTTCATTAACTAACCAACATCTACTCTCATTAAACACATGCATGTAGTTACCTGTGTGTGTGTGTGTGTGTGTGTGTGTGTGTGTGTGTGTGTGTGTGTGTGTGTGAGTGTGTGTGTGTGTGTGTGTGTGTGTGTGTTCTCTCTCTCTGTCCCCAGTGCCATATCAACAGTGCTTTGGCCTGTTTCCATGATGCATTAGAGCTTGCATCAGATCAAAGAGAGATCCAGCATGTGTGTCTCTATGAGATTGGTACGTGTTTGCTGATGTGGTTAGTTGTGACATACTGGCACTTGGTATACAGCACAGGAAGGGATTCATTTGACTCTGCTTGTCTATGTTTCAGGTTGGTGTAGCATGATAGAGATGAATTTTGAAGATGCATACAAGTCATTTGAAAGGCTGAAGAATGAGTCACGATGGTCGCAGTGCTACTACGCTTATTTGACCGGAGGTACACCTTTCACATTTTAACATATGCTAACATTGCTGGGATGTCTCTACTCTGTAGTTTATGTAATGTACATTCTCAGTGTGTCAGGGTGCTTCAGGTGACCTGGATGGAGCAAGCGGAGTTTTAAAAGATGTGCAGAAGCTGTTCAAAAGAAAAAACAACCAAATAGAGCAGTTTGCTGTCAAAAGGGTGGGTTTTGTTGCAAAGTTTGCTCTTTTTCTCTCTTTCAAAAGTCATCACAAGTCTGTCACAAACGTTGTCCTTCTCTATCTGATCCCTATCTGCAGGCTGAGCGATTGAGAAAGATATCCCCCACCAGAGAGCTATGCATCCTCGGTGTAATTGAAGTGCTCTATCTGTGGAAAGCGCTTCCTAACTGCTCCTCATCTAACCTGCAGATAATGAATCAGGGTGAATGGAAGATTCAAAGCAACATAACAAAGTTACCTGCAGCCAGATTTCTATGAATGTCATGATAATTTCCTCTGTATGTCTGCTCAGTGTTACAGAGTTTAGATTTGGCTTCATTCAGAGGCCTGAAACACCTTCTTCTTGGTGCCATTCACAAATGTCATGGAAATATGAGGGATGCTGTTCAGGTATATGTCTACATTTACCACTGAATGACTTTGAAGTTAATCTACATTTTGAATGTTACTCAGCTTGCTCTCGTATCCATGTTATCTGTGATCCAGTCATTCCAGCTGGCTGCTAGAGATGAGTATGGACGACAGATCAACTCATATGTTCAGCCGTATGCCGTCTATGAGCTTGGATGTGTACTCCTTGCAAAACAGGAGGTCAGCCTGCCAGCATTCAGATTTTCATTTATTCAAATTTGTATTTGAAATAAAATGAAGGAGCCACATGTATCAGTTATAACCTAGTCTTTTTTTGTATTGCACTGCAGACTCTGGCAAGGGGAAGATCATTGCTACTTCAAGCCAAGGTAAAAATATTTACATGGCAATAATCTAAATTTGAAATCATTTGAATTTCCCAGACGTTTCAATTAATTTTTTAAATTCTATCTATCTATCTATCTATCTATCTATCTATCTATCTATCTATCTAAACTGTTTTAGGAGGATTTCACAGGCTACGACTTTGAGAACAGGCTTCATGTCCGCATCCATTCAGCTCTGGCTTCTTTGAAGGAAGTAGTGCCTCAGTGACTCCAGGAAGGGAAGCTACAATGGCTCAAGCTATGCTCATGGCAAGTTCAAAGCCATTCAAAATACCTGTATGACACCCCAGTGAACATACTCATGTATTTATCATTCTTAAAGGATTTAGAGAAATACACTTGTCATTTTACCCAGTCAGATAGATATAAAGTGTCATGACTGTCCATTTTGTACAGAGATATATATGTTTGTACATGTATGGGGATGTGTTCATACTAGCTTAGCACAAAGTAGATAGAAATGGCTACCCTACCTATGGCTAGCGAGTTAAAAACTATGGCTAAATCCTTCAACGCTATCATACCAGTACAGACTTCTTCTTCGCCAGCAAGCTAGTCACCAATAGGTCGATACTTGGTTTTGTTATTGCAGTGCACAAACCAGACAAGCCAAATGGGACAGGACTGTTGAGATGCTGCACACCACAAGGTAGAAATTGCTTCAGCTGCTTGTAAAACCATTAGTTTTTGCATTTCTGTTTCATGGCTTGAGTAGAAATAGTATCAGCTGTATAGATAAGACATATTTGGTGTTGTTAGAAGGTAGACTTTTTCTATTTGATGGAACTAAACTAGCTGTTTCCCCTTGCTTCCTGGTCTAGCGCTAAGCTAGGATAAACAGGTCCCTGGCCTATTTCTGAACAGGTTGCACAGACATGAAATATATATCAATCCTTGAACCTGGGCAAAACAACAAACAAGCAAATTCCCCCAAATCTGTAATTCTCATTCTAGTTACAATTTTCCTCATTAATGTGTGTATTTGGAGGATATCAGTAATGCCTTCCCTCCCTTCAGTAAAAAATTCAGCACATAAAAATAGCATTTTAATGAGATCACATGTAACTAACTAACTTTACATTGACCAATTAAATACACAGGTATTAGTGTTTTCCACATTCCTTATAAACATGCAAATGACATTTGAGCATCTTACTTCAATAATATTCACACATTATGAAAAAAATTTACATCTGTTTGTAAAATTGCAAATGGGTTGATTCATATCACAAAGGGTCCGTTTAAGATAATCACAATTGAAATAAAATGACAAACTTGTAGTCAAATTAGTTACCGTGGGAATCTTTAAATAACGTCAAAACATTTCATTAGACATCCTGCATCACACATAGTCACCACACAACTCGGCTGCTGTGAGTTAGTTATTCACATTCAAGTAGTTAGATGTGATCAATTTGGAATTGAGAAATCACCACACTTCACAATGCTCTAATAATGTTTTTGATGTGATAACACCGAGCATTGATCCTGTGCACTATGTATGTATGGTACGGCAGGGTAACCGCGGTGATAAGACTGTGCTGAAGTCGCATGTACCTCTATGTCCATTCCTGCAAATACATACTGTATATAAGGTATTATAATACAGTACACATTGTACTGTGATATTACAATTGAAAGGTTCTTTTAAATGTCAGTCTAATTAACATATAGTATTAGTGACTTATTTTAATAGTGATGGTGATACAAGCTTTTGAAATGAGTCCATAACAGTGACGTTTATTTATTACAGAAAAGAAGTTGTACTTTTGCAAGTGTCATTTACAGTATGCTATTTTAGTTTAAAATCCTCTGATGTGTTGGGATTAAGCTGGTTCAAAAGTATGATCTTAAATTGGACAATGAATAATATTTCTGTGATAAGAATGATTTTAACAAACTTTCTCCACACAGTTTCACACTGTACATATAAATCATTTTGTGCGGGGCATTGATTTTTATTAATGAGCACTCTTTTTGTCATGCAAGCAATATAAGCGAAAGGAACGCATCTTACAGAGGTTTTCAACAATGACTATAACTGTTTTTCATCCCATGTTCAAGGTTGTGGACATATAGATTTGTTTTGATCATGTTACGCTGGTTAGACAAAGCCAGTCATCCCCTGTGGCTGTGACGGATGTAAACTGGTAAATGTCGGGGTGACTACTATGTAAGTGGTCAGTGCAGTGCAAGTAATGTAACGGTAAAATGTCAGTAACCTTCCTGCTGTACCAAGTAGATCTGTCACTGAAAGAATTTTTCCTTTTGTCATGAGATTTTTCTGAAATTGAAGTAACATGTCAAGATGATGGGGTTCCAATTCATCACTGAAATCTACAATAAACTGTTCTTCATTAATCTAGTCAAACCTGTGGTGTTTTTCTTTGCCTCTGAGTTCTGTTCTGATGAAATTGTACAGTTATATTATATCAAATGTCTTTGATATGCAGTAATTCACATGGAAAACAATTATGTACCAGACCACTCTAAATATAAAACCTAACTATAAATTAATTGGTCCAGTTAAAGTGAGTATAGGTAACTTTTACATTTTTCTGAAGCTCTGTCAATATTCATAGAATGATCTTAAATGACCTGTAACAACAAAAGAACGCTATTTTTATATTATATTATTATAAAATATATATATTTTTTAGTAATGCCTCTGCCCGGGTTAGATTTTTCCGCAAAGTGACAGAATGATTAGCAGCAGGTAGACACGCTATAGTCTGGCAACTCTCCTCCAAAGCGTTCTGAAAGAGGGTCTGGCTACTCCACACACCATTCTGGGAAGGGAGGAGAAAGTGCTCTTGTATGTTGGCATTTTTTTAAACCAATCAGAATCGTCATGGGCGGTGCTAAATTCCGCACAGAGCCGCTGCAAAATAGTCACGCAATAGAAAACTCCGATTGGACAGATAGTCTAGCTAGCTGTCTGGATTTACCCTGCAGAGATCTGAGGACCAGGTAACCATAGTCCTCAGATTGGACAGATAGTCTAGCTAGCTGTCTGGATTTACCCTGCAGAGATCTGAGGACCAGGTAACCATAGTCCTCAGATTGGACAAATAGTCTAGCTAGCTGTCTGGATTTACCCTGCAGAGATCTGAGGACCAGGTAACCATAGTCCTCAGATTGGACAGATAGTCTAGCTAGCTGTCTGGATTTACCCTGCAGAGATCTGAGGACCAGGTAACCATAGTCCTCAGATTGGACAGATAGTCTAGCTAGCTGTCTGGATTTACCCTGCAGAGACCTGAGGACCAGGTAACTATAGTCCTCAGATTGGACAGATAGTCTAGCTAGCTGTCTGGATTTATCCTGCAGAGATCTGAGGACCAGGTAACCATAGTCCTCAGAAATCCACCAGGGGTTAGAACACCAAACGTGTCCGGCAGAATTTTATGCAGCACCGCAGCAATCCCGGAAGTGGAACACAAAGGATTCTGATGGGTCAGCATTTTGAGCCAGGTAAAAGGTAACAGGAGCTGTCTTTATACAGGCCTCGGCCTAATTGTATTTTAATTTTACTTTACAAGTCATCTGTTTTAGTTATGGCTGATACTGGGGCAGGACCATCAAAGAAAAGACGGAAATTAAACGAAGAACAACTTAAAGGTAAAACGGAAAGGAAATCTACCTCTCAGTAATATACTGTGGGTAATACAGCCCCGTGAAGAAAAGAGCTTTAGGGCAGCAGGTGTGGTAAAAAAACTACGCTATCGTTTTAGTTCAAAGCAGTCGCTAGAATCAACACAAACTGAAAGTTAAATATTGCCACTTAGGTGGTTTTACCTTGTGTGGATCTATAGTATTGATTTATTTTGTATACCACCAGGGGGAGCTTATCTCACAGGCAACATCCCACAGCTTGATTCCAAAGAAAAAAGGACAGACCCCACAAAAATCAAATGAGCTACTGGTGGTACATTTCCTCAAGTACTGCACTTGAGTACAGTTTTGAGGTATTAGTACTTTACTTAAGTATTTATTCCACTTTATACTTTTCCACTGTGTTTATTTGTATTTGACAGCTTTAGTTACAATGTATATACAGATTCAGATTATTAATACAAATTATAATCAACAAATAGTCATGTATTTATATACATAATAAGCAATCATAGTATTGACATTATAGTAATGTATATATGATAATGTGATAATTATGGGTTATTATGCATCAATTCCAATCAAATTTTATAATATTTATTATTTTGAAATGGTCCATTCTGCATAATAAGTACTTTTTACATTTGGTACTTTGGTACTTCTTCCACCACTGAGAATACCTTATAGTTGGATATACAAATAATAACCTGCAGGTCCCGATGTGTGTGTGTGTGTGTGTGTGTGTGTGTGTGTGTGTGTGTGTGTGTGTGTGTGTGTGTGTGTGTGTGTGTGTGAAATATCATTCAGAAAGCTATATTATCAAAATAAGTACAACATTGGCTAAAACATGATTCAATTATTTTTGTTTAACTGCCGATTATTATCATTAGCCATCCACTGGTTATGATTGCACTAGAGTTCTTGTTTGTAATTTTCAAATGCAATGTGTGATTTTATTTATGTTGATTTTTTGAAATCCTTAGTGTGTTATAACATAGAATTTTCTCTGGTACACTTATATATATAATATTTCCAATCAAAATTAGCCCTTTCTTTTACTGACCATAGTAGGAGGAATAATCTATCATTCAGTGGATTATTTTTGTTTTTATTTATAATTCGATTAATGCTATTCTTGTCTCTGTTATTTGTTGTTTCTTGTTGAATGTGATTTTGGCTCTACATGCTTTGATAGACACACCAAGAGTGTCTCTTTAAGAAAACATGTCTGTCACACTAGGCTCAAAGCAACAGCTCACTCAACCAATCAATTATTCAGGCTCCTGTGCCATTGAATTAAGACATGGCAGAACAGAGCTGGAAACAATATCACCATTCCTTCTGAATCTTCCTGTACTGGATGCTGTACTTCTAATTAATCAAACGACATTTCCTTTCACACTCACTTATAAAACTGAACCTTCAGCTTTAAAAACATGAGGACATGACAAGTGTACGTGAGGTACCTTATCTAGCCTGTGTTGATTCATGCCAGTGACATCATACTTTTTTTTTATCTGTTGTGATTCACACTCACTCCCTATATTTTCTGTATGGTGTGGATATAGACAATTGTTTCCCAAACTAGGTTCTGTCATGTTGACCTATAGGGGTACATGAAGGGATGTAGGGGGGAAACACTACAAACCACCATATTATTTCTCTAAGTGGAATAGACCTAAACCTTAAATAAATAAATAAAACAATTGCATCAGATAGATGTGGAGGAGATGTTACGTCTTAAAGCAACTACATCCGTGAGTGGGAGAGGGAGCAATAGAAACAGTAGTATTGTGCAATAAGCAAGGTCACAAACACAATTGCATTGTGTTTCACTCATGCTGAAACCTGAGCAGCCAATGTATCCTTCCACCAGAAAGTGAGTTCCTGCTCACAACCCTTTATTGCTGCTAAAGCTCATGTGCAATTGTCTCTGCATTTCATATTAATACAAGCAAAAGAAAGAACAAGACAATTACAATAGATATACATTTTGAATCACAGTATGTACACATACAGACAATACAGCCCATTGGATGGCAGATAGTAGGCTACACCTATGCAGGTAATGCACTATAACGTCAACATGTTTTACTGAAGAGAAAATGTATTGATCTGATAGCAACAACCTCTTAGGCCATCAAACCATTACAGCCCCGTAGAGTGTGAGTAAGGTCACATGCACAAGGACTCATTGACATTATCAGGGCCGGTCCTTTCTCTCCAATTAGCTCAATAACTGTCAAGAGTTCAACTACAAAAACATCTCTCCAGGCATTGCATTACATTTTTGTCTGTTTACATGCAATTCTTTTTAGGTTTTACATTTACACAGGCTGAACTACAAATATCATATTTTTCTCTCTGACTAAAGGGAGGTCCCATTACGCTATACATAGGCCAGTGTTATTTTAGACATTTTTGCTAAAAGCAATAAAAACTTCAACATAAGGACATATAAAGTCAAACACTGCTGATTCTTTTACAGATTCAATGATCTATTGTAATACAATATCACAACCTTTATGTAAGATATGTTATGGTAAGCACAGATTTTACATGTCATAGTAAGAAAAGCACAAGTGTAAATAATTAAAATCAATATTCAAGCTTCTTGAATATAATGCAGCCATCGTTAATATTATTAGTAACACTTGTACCTTTTCTACTCTGACAAGACTAAATGTATGCTGTGAAAAAGGCCTATTTTATGTATTGTATATTTACCATTTAACTATTAGTATTTGCTGCTGCAATCTAAGGGTGTAGGGACACAACTGACTATAAAACCTGCAAACTGCAATGCAGACAACTTACAGGAAGAGTCATAGGCCTACAGGAACACCACATTTGCAAAGGAACATGACGATATTGTTGCTATAGTCCTGTTTCTGTGGCCAAACTTTGCTCAGAGATGCCTGAATTGTGTACTTAACTGAACAGGCAGTTTCCATGGAGCAAAGACCTGCTTTGTGCCAATGTCTCTCCCCTCAGCTTGATGTCCCTGGTTTGACCTATTAAAAAGACTATTCATAGCAAATATTCCTGTTGTCCACAGCATTCTAAACTGTCATGTAAGTCAACTACGCTGTAAATCGTGTATCCCGGTTTTTGACTTTGAATAAAAAGTATCAAAACAGCAATTTTTTATATTGGTGTTTTCTTGCTCCTGTCTTCATCCCTGCCTCCCCTTCTCTCCCTACTCCTCCTTCTCTATCTCTGCCACTCTCTCTCTCTTCCCACTACTGCATTGATGCTGTTACCTCCCTCGGCGGTGATGTCACCGGCTCAGGGGAGCTGGAGCATCCTTACCAAAGACAGGCAGACAATAGGGCCATTTTGACCGCTTCAGAGCGTGAATAACCGGCCGAACATCCAAACAACCGAGTGGCCACCTTCCTTTTCTTCCTGGGTCCCATCTGACAAGGCAGAGCAGAGGGGGGTGGGTTGGTGGGTAACCTCAGCTCTTCCCGTTTTCAGGGAGAAAAGAGGCTGTTAGCCCAGCCAGTGCCAGACCTGGAGGAGACCCGAGGAGGTGGAAGTAGCTACGGAGAAGAGCACGACAAATACGGTCACTACACGGGAGAAAACGTTACTGGCACTGCGGAGGTGGGTTAACCTTTGTTATTTTCCCATTGTCCCGCCAGTAATGCATTTTTAACGAGGCAGTCTTTATTTAGGCTACTTCGTGTTAAAGCTCTAGGGAAGAAATGAGCATAGGGTGCGGCCATTGAGTAGGCTGTCAATGTCGTAAAGATATTAGGCTACAGAGATTAAATGACATAAAGCTGCTCTGTATCACAACACAGCACGTCCTATTTTATAGCATGTTGTTTGATAAAATGTATTTTAATTATGTGAGCAGGACGAATAAATGCGCTGTCATAGGGGCAAAAGGTAAACTACAAGACGTGTTACAGTTAACTGAAGATATGTTAGCGTACCATTAGCCGTGACAATTATGCAAGAAGAAGAAAGTAATTACAGCAATGAATGATCACTTTAAGCCTAACCAAATATGGCACCCTAGCTGGCGTTGACATGTGCGTTATGGCTTTGTTGTCATGCTAAAAAGCCACCAGTTAAATAATTTTTTAGTAAGTGATGAGGTAAAATTGTATCACACCAGAATCCGGATGTATATTACAAGCCTTTGTCGCTGAAAAACGGTAGCCGCCCAGCTGAGCTGCATCATCAGCTGATTGGTCTGAGCATCTGTATGAGAAGATTATGAACATGGATGTTGATGGGGAAAACAGATTTGAATCTTCAGAACTTTAGGTAGGCCCACTGTTTTTCACACAAGATATTCTGTTGCCGTGGGTGATATGCTTTATGAATTTCATCTTCATCGTTTAATTTCAGAAATCAAAACAATATTGAATGTGATGTTGAATGTTTTATATTTGTCTTTTTTAATGAAGCCCAATTTGTTCTCAAAATACAGTACAGTAGCACCTTAAAAACCCAAATGACTCCATTGTAACAGCATTACTTGCATACATGAATGTTTAGGGGCCAGCTGTAGAGGGTGTACCAGGAAGCAGGGTGACACAGCAAATTTACAACACTCAATTATGATGACAGACATCTGAGTCACAAAGCATAGGAACATACTCAGAATATTGATACATCAAACATATAATATATTACATTATAAATAAATAATACATTTCTTTCTCCTATTGATATGTTATAAATTATGATCACTTTATAATATTTGCAGTTAGACCCCAGGGATGCAGTAAAAGCTAATTGTATCATATTGGTCACTGTTAAGGTTTATTGATGAAAAAATTAAATAATGTAATTTGGTTGTCACAGTAGATGAGTCATGGTTGCTCTTGATTCACTCATGAGGACACCACAGTGATTTAATGGTAATATTTAATCTTTCAGGAGACTGTATAATGAGTTACGAGTTGTTGATTAAACCGAGCTGCTGAATGGAGTCAAACCCTGGATTTGTGGCTGGTTTCAGAGCCATTGTCATCTAGAGAAATAGCCTGACATTTAGCTGCTGCTGCACTTCTTTTGTTACTGCTAGCTTTATTATTCATCTCCCTTGGCTGTAGCTGACCATGCATGGTCTTTTCATGTTACAGCCACATAGCCCTGGCCTCCTCTTTTGGGCTGATTACGTCAACCCTAAGGTGTTATGTTCTGCCCTCACAAATGTCAAAACAAAGATGTAAAAAGAAAAGAAGACCTCAGTTTTGTAATAGATAACATAATACGCAACACATGCCATGTTGCATAATGAAATTATGCATACTGATCCCTTTTACAGAGCTACAAGCCCTACACCTGGGTACTAAAGTAGGCACCCCAAGGTTCTAGGAAGAAAGCACCATGGCAGGGGCCTCTGTGAAGGTGGCGGTGCGTGTCCGCCCCTTCAATTCAAGGGAGATCGGAAAAGAAAGCAAATGCATCATTCAGATGTCTGGAAACACCACCAGTAAGTACTCTAAGAAGATCTTAAAATGTACCTTCAGGATGTGTCTTGTGTACTTGTTTCATGTTTTTAGTGTCTTTAATGTATACTGCAACATAGATTGCATAAACAATTTCTTCACACTGCATGGGCATCAGAAGTGTGGAGTGTGGTTGGCGGAAGGCCCCCAGCTAGATTTAAGCTTGAATGAGGGATTCTTCTTCAACCAGAAGGCACACGTTTAGGCTTTTCTGAGCTTTTCCTGATCTTGACCTCTGACCCCAGTGCGCATATGGGTTTACTGAAAAGATAATTCTCTTTTGAATTGTGCCAGGAGTGACTGTGAACAAGCAAGACCTATTTCATGACAAATGATTTGAGCAGAAAATGTATTTACTATCAGCTTTAATTTCATAAGAAGATTATTAAGAAACTAATAAGAAACTAGATAATTTAAATCTTTCTGTAGTGAAAATCTTGTTGAGCTTGTCTGATAGATTGTTTAATTACTACAGGGTTGATCTTTTTGGTTAGTAAATAGAGCAAGAAAGAGAACAGTTATCAAAATGAAATCACCTGTTCAGAAAATCTCTTGAACATTATGCAGTAGGTGACATAATCTCCTGCATATTTGACCTGATATTTATTTAGGGCAAGGCCTGTTATCTGTTTATGTAGCCAGATTAAGCCAGATTTAAAAATGGCTCCTTAATCAACATTTTCAACATTAATCTTTCTATTTAAATCTGCCACAAATGCAAATATTCAATGTGCACAGTTTTAGAAGATACCTTTTTGAACATGATATATTGTCTATATAAAATAATCCATATAAACATTTGGGGGTGTGACTCATTGTGTACTTGCCTTTATCTACAGGAACGTTTCCTGCTAAAGCTACTGTATTTGGTTTTGTGGCCATGTTGAATGTTTTTGAGGTATGTAGTTCAGAGCACCCCGCATTCTTCGGGTTATACAGTGCAGAGTGAAGACATTGGTCGAGAGGAGACTGGAAAGATACTCGATACGTAGTCTTCTTTGGAAGGTAAAGCCATTTGTCAATAATGGATGAGGCTTCCTGAAATATTTACCATTTGGCCTAAGTTAGCTATCGCCCCCCTTCATCCTCATGTCACGGATGACTAGATAACAAGCTGGGTGACTTTTTTGGGCCGCCTTATTTTAACTGTGGGATTTGTTTTATTTTGTGAACTAGTTCCCGGGTAGACTAAACACTTACAATTTTAAAAATAAAAATAAAAAAACATTGGTTCCTGCAGGACACTGATAACTGTGTCTGTTTTTAATCAAGTACATGTGACAAGAAATATAGTGGATTTCACTACCATGCTAATGATTGGTATGTCTGGTTGTTCTTTATTTTATGCTAATTTGGACAGTTTCTGCTTATTCACTGCCATAGTCACTATCCTATTCTGAAATGGTGTTTGAGAGAACCCACATAATTGTTTTGCAATACAAACTGTACAGTACTGTGGCTCATTCAACAGTATACAAAGTCAATCAGGTTGTCAAAGCACAGCAGCCATTGTAAAAATATATAATACTAGATTTGTCTCAATTTCCGGTTTTGCATGACCGGTGTACGAGTTTTCGATTTAATTTTATGAACCAAAAAACCATTGCCCACGTTGGTGCAATGCCATTTTTTTCTGATTCAGTCATAACAGTTAAATCATTTATAGTTTACATCTACTTTAAGTAACACAAGAAGATCCTCTCAGACCTGAATCTAGTTAAATCTGAGCTTGTGGGATGGATTCCCCACAATATAAATCACCTCTACAAGCTGGTAAATTGCAGTTAAAGTTTCAGTGAAAAGGAAGATTTTAGTGGACTGTACAGATTTTATGAGGCCTAAGTCATGATTGTGTTTAATCAATCTACCTTAAAATCCAGAAATTAAACTGAGTTTATCAATATGTTAACAGTACTAGAAAACGTCTTGTTGGTCAGATCCACAGAGAACACAAAGACGCTTTCAGGGAGAATACAGGTCTTTCAGCAGGGCAGATTGTTCTCTTACAAATTGAGTCGATGGTTCTGGATGTGGGTTGGAGGATGGGAGTAGACTGATGTCATGAAAAAGCCCATTGGTTGCAGTGTCTAGAGTGGCTACAGAGGCAGGGTATAAATGCCCCCTTGTCTTTTTGTAGTCTCGGCCGAGGAAAAGAAGATGAAGAAGGAGTGGGTTTTTGTGTGTGTGTGTGTGTGTGTGTGTGTGTGTGTGTGTGTGTCTCACTCTCTGCTTTGTGCTCTCTGACACTCTTTTGTGGGCAAATACCCCAGTTCCCACAAACAGTAGAATGGCAATAATCTTGTTGTTTGAGAGATCTTCCCTCTCACACTGACCTTAATTAAGATGCAGGGGCTGATCCTCAAGAAAAAATTGGCCTCTTTAGTGGACTGTTGGGTGCATACACTTATGAGATTTATATTGCATCAACAAGCGTGTAAGAAATTTTGTGAATGGACTGACTCTACTGAATATCTGTGTATATATTTTACAAACTCCTGCAAATGGATGTTGTTGTGGTATATTCTATGTGTTTGAATGTAGACACTCATTCACAAAAATCTCATTTAATTTAGGGGAAATTCAGTGAATGCATGCTGCTTCTCTTAATTCTAATTTTAGCACAATTAAATACCTTATTACCATAATACCGGTTAGCTCCGCTGGTAGCTAAGCATGTGGGGCCCTGGATACATCAACCTGTGTGTTGTTGTGATTGGTCGTAGTGTTATCCAATTGCGTGCAGTGAGATTTTCAAATGCACCCTTGGTGCCACCCCTCAAGATGAGTGACTTTCATTACTCGATGCCAGACCTTTAATCTTTCAGATTTGGGTTTGGATTTCCAGGCTAGTAGGTGGCACTGCTCCTTTTCTCTTTCAGTTAAGGGTTCCTTGGCTTAAAAAAAAGGTTAAAGACCCCTGCCCTATAGCAAGTCTCTTGGGCTTTATAAAGTGGTATAGAAGTCAGGCATAAAACAGCAGACATACCACTTACTGTACTGTGCTGCCGCTGCTGCTGAATATAGCTTCAGCATGGCTCTCCTCTTGTCTCCAGTCAGTGGGTTCACATCCCCTCAGTGAGACCTGCTGACGCAGCCACATTTCCTCTCCTATTGACTGGGGCAGGTCATCCGTGACAGTCAACCAGCATCACTCAGTCACAATTAGCTATGACAAAGAAAAGCATGGAATGTGCCATAATTGGATGCTGAATATATGTTTAACAACTCAAATTTAACTAATGCAGGTATTCACCACTATAACTGACAGTGATAACCAGGAGCAGTGGTGCAGTTTACAAAATACTGCTATATTAGTATATACTGTATACTATCCCTATAATTTAACCACTGCGTGATTTTCTTTTTAAACATTAAGCATTGTTTGCAGGTTTCTGAGATCTAAGATTTCCTTTGCCGATGAATGCTTCTCTGTAAAAGTTGAACTACACATAGTAGTATATGCATGCAAAACTTATATACACTAGTGTACTAAAGATTACACCTGGTGAATATAAAGTGCACATTTTTAAATGTGGTATTCATGAAAAATATATCTATTTTTTAATTATTACACTAATTATTGGGAATTAAAATCACTGACCACTGATATGACATCAAAACATACTCTACAGTATCTTTAATAACAAGTAACATATAGATCCTAAACATGTAAACTATCTCTTTGTAATAGGTGATGTAATTCACTTTTAGATGTAATATGCAGTGTAACTATTGCTTCATAATAAGTACTTCTAAATGTAATATGCAGCTTTTTCATCAGTGTTGAACCATGGTACACTGTATTTGAAAGTATTTAGTAAAGTAAGTAAATTGGGAATCAATGTGAAAAAGGTGTGCAATTGTTGCATTATCATATATAGAAAACAATTTTGATCTTCAAATAATTTAAAGTTATTTTTCAAGATATAATATCCTAAAGAAATCAGGTACCAGCTTCTTTAATGTGAATACTTTTGTCTTAAATCTTAAACAGCTAACATTTATTTACAAAACATCTGTGAATCGCAGGAGTTTGCAGCCATTCCAATCAGTTAATTTAACAACAATAGAGCATCGTCCATTTATTTTAAATGGTTTATTTGGTGGATAATTTTTTAGATGGATCATATTTCAGGCATCAATATCAGATTTTATAAAGTCACATATAGCAAGCTTATATACCGTACGTATACGTGCATACAGTCCAGACCACCTCTAATTTGTGAGCACAACGCCAGAAGAGAAATTACTTGTTGTTGTACCCCATCTAATTAGTTTGCCCCCACTGACATGACTTCAAGACCTGGCATCATCTATAAAGTCAACGACTCATAATTAAAAGTCTTTCCATCCTAAACAGAGAAGACAGGTAGTAAAGGGGAGAATGATGAAGATGGGAGACGTGCTCTGTGTGCTTAAAATGCTGCTAAAACTGGCATCAGGTGGAGATTGCTCTGACACGCAAGCTGTGACCACTGAGAACGTCACCCATTCTACTGAGTGCAGCCCTGCCCTATATCTCACTAGGAGATTCGTATATTCTGCCAATCACTGTCACTCTAAAGTAATGACCTTATCTGAGGGGGACTCGGGGGTCTTGTATGAATCATACCTCAATCAGAGATGAGAAGGCAACGAGAGCATGTTGTACTGCGGAGGCTCTGCTTCTGGGTGATAATTAGAGCATTACAGATTACTAATTTTAAAGGATGGGAAATTAATCCATGTCTCCTTTTAAATTGGGTTTACTTGATGGCTTTCTTCTGTTATAGAATCCAGATTTTATAGAATGAGGTCAACTATTTTTTACTAGGAAAAGCCAATACATTTTTTTCCTGTTACCAGCTTGTGGTATTTTATGACATTGTGGGAGGAGGAATGTTCTTTAATGTTTAGTTTTTATCAATGATAGAAGGGATCTGTGTTAATGCTACATGTCAGAAATGCAGCATAAAAAAAAGTAATAGTTTCTTATTACAAGATATTGTTTGCAATGTGTTTAACCTGCATCACAGAAACTGCATTTTCTGTGGATGTGGTTAGTTAGGACAGGTGCTCAGACTAAGTAGTGTTTTATTCAATTTGATTTCTATTGTTATTTGCAAACAAATGCACAGCCACAGCTTATTTCCAGAATATGTGAGCAGCCTTTGCAATGGCCAACAACACCACATTTCACTGTAACAGGTTATAAGGGTGACTTCTATACAGTTATTCCTAAACAAATGTGATGATTGGAGGGATTAATGACCATTACTTGATTAATGTTTACTGTACCTCCAAATCTAAGTAGATATTTAGGTCTAACTGGAATATCTAGTGGTGTCATGTTACTGTAGTAGACCATTTGTGGCACTGCAGGGGAAATGAGCAGTATGGAGAAAAAAATTGATGCTGTGGTTAGCATCAAACCATGTTTTTACAAGCGCAGATTTCTGATGAATGTGAAATAGGGCACTGTGTGTAAACTATAATGCGTCTATGTTCCTAGGTAACTGGTCACGTCATGCCCAGCAAACAAGGCCTCATCTTTTTGTCATGGTGAGGATGAATGGGCCTGAAACCAGAAACCCATATCAGCCACACTGGCCTATATTTCATAGCTGGAAACAGTAGCAGTGTAGAAAGGAAATAACAGTGTGTACACTTACTTGAGAGTGTATTTAGCTCTGGGCCTTGTCCTCTATCATCGACAGGATCTGTATTAGCAAGGAAAATGGTGTCTGAAGCTCTGTGAGCAGGGAGGAAACATTCAATAGACCTCACCAGATATATTGTTCTTGTGTTGTGTTACAATACTTGAGTTCGGGTTAGGGTTAGGGTTGAGTTTGATAGATGCCTTTAGAAAAGACAAGAGTAATTTGCATTTCTCTACCTGATATTTTGCCTTTGAGAACACAATGTGAATTGTAATTATAAATTGTTTCTCTAAATCAACTGTTAGAAATAGCATTCTTAATACGGGCAAAGAGGCTGTGGTTACATTTAAATGGCATTTTTTTACACCAACAGGATTACTGTACAATAGGCTGATGGCAACTGATATAACATGATGTATATATTTCAGTCCATGCTACTACCTTTAGTACGGGGAAATTCTTTTCAGCATTCTGTGTTCATCTTCCAAAAATAGGCCAATAGGTTTCTTGTCCCAATACATCTGCAGTCTAATGCTTTGCTGTAGTGCAGAGGCCCAAACAATACATCTGACTATTGATACAGAAAGAAGAGGTGACTAAGGCCTTTCCAGTTCTATTAGCACAACATGACACCGACACAGCTCAGGTACAGTTACACATGTGCAACTCTCACCCACCCTCTGACTTGTTTCCATGTCCTGTCTTTCAGCCATCATCAACCCCAAGCAGGCCAAAGACAACAAGAGCTTCAACTTTGATTACTCCTACTGGTCTCACACCTCGGTAACTCTTTTCTCACCCTGACAGAGCAAATGTTGTACAAACACCCCAAGAAAGACACACACACACACACACACACACACACACACACACACTTTGGATCGCTTTATGTTGCGTTTGTCAGCTTTATAAGAACGTTTAGGATTACAGTGGCTGATTATTGATTTTGATCACAGCCAGAGGACCTCAACTTTGCCTCTCAGCTGCAAGTGTACAAAGACATTGGAGAGGAAATGTTGCTGCACGCCTTCGAGGGATACAACGTCTGCATCTTTGCTTATGGTCAAACAGGCGCTGGCAAGTCCTATACCATGATGGGGAAACAGGATGTCAAGGATCAACAAGGAATCATTCCCCTGGTACAGACTTATTATGATTACCTGACCAGTGTATTACATCAAAGTTTGAATCTTTATTGTGGAAATAATATTCTTATTTTCCTCCTTTATAGCTGTGTGAAGATCTTTTTACCAAGTTTAATGACAATGCAGATAACAGCATGTCCTATTCTGTGGAGGTAAGCGTTGCATGCCCTCTGTCATTAGCTCTTTATACATTAATTTGTACACACTTTATTATATTATATGCATTCATCCCACAAAAAGAGAAGAGATGTATTGTATGAGTTTAGCCGAAAGCTTATTTCTATCTGCAGTCCTTAGGCATGTAGACACAAACACCAATACTACTAATGCAATTATTGCAAATAGGCATCTGCAGTATGTTACCCTAAAGTTGACACCTGTTATGAACGTTCAAGCTAATATTATGAATCTGAATAGGTAAGCTACATGGAAATCTACTGTGAACGTGTGCGGGATTTACTGAACCCCAAAAATAAAGGGAACCTGCGTGTCCGAGAACATCCTCTGATGGGACCTTATGTGGAGGACCTATCCAAACTGGCTGTCACTGCCTACAATGACATCCAGGACCTGATGGACTCTGGCAACAAGGCCAGGTGATGGAGCTGTTTATTCATTCAGGCACTTCACTCTGTTGTTCCAAAGGATCTGGTGAAATATTGCAGTCTATACGATTTTTGGTTCTTGCTGGAGAATGTTTTGCATAGTCAAACTAATTGAAAGACAACAATTCATGTCGTGTACCAGGAGTTTAGATATGTTAAGGCATGAATCAAACATCACAAATACATTAAAGACATGTGCGATTATGTGGAGGAGATTAAAGTCATAGCTGTGCTGACACTCAAAAAAAGCTCTTTATGATTTATGCAAAGATTCAGCTCATTATTTCTATCCTATTATGTTTCTTTATTAGATTTTCCGGAGCTACAATAAAACTATCATAACTAACAATTTGCTTTGTCATTTTAAAAGACATCCTTCTTGTTAGACAAATGTGGAGCTAACAAACATCTTGCTTCACAAACAATGAATGAAAATGTCTTCACTGTATTTGCAGGACGGTGGCTGCCACCAACATGAATGAGACCAGCAGTCGCTCGCATGCTGTCTTTAACATCATATTCACCCAGAAACGCTATGATGCTGAGACTGATAACACCTCTGAGAAGGTAGAGTTTTATCTCATCCTGACTGAATGTATTTAACATTGAGCTGTTGCCTTTACGAGCTGATTGATAACACTGGTTAAAATCTTGTCGTAAATTGGAAATCAATGATTGCTTGAAGGTCACACTTTAATGCTAAGGTAACATTGTAAAGATGTTTCTTTAATGAAGTATGTCTCTAGAATAAAGATGAGTAGCTCTAGCTTTTTTCTCACCTAATGTGTTATTCATTAGCAGTCTACTTATTGGATGTTCTGTTTCAGGTCAGCAAAATAAGTTTGGTGGATTTAGCTGGCAGTGAGAGGGCAGATTCTACTGGAGCCAAAGGGACTCGGCTTAAGGTGAAATGTTTCCCTCAAATGCATTTTGGCTATTCAAACACAGTAACACAGATCTAAAACCCATTTTCTTGCCTAAGTGGGAAACAATTACTATGACTTAATACTTATTAAAGCAGTTAATGTGTGTGTTTATTTTCAGTGTCAATATCATCCTCTGCTTTTTGTTCTATCACAGGAAGGAGCAAATATCAACAAATCTCTAACTACACTGGGGAAAGTCATCTCCGCTTTGGCAGAAGTGGTAGGTATATCTGCATATTGTACACTGTAAGATAAGACAAGTGTTATGAAGAATAAATGTAATTCTACTTTCTACTTCATTTCAGGACTCTGGGCCAAATAAGGTAATTTATTTCAATTATTTAGTGTTATTGTTTTTATAGTAGAGTAAAAACTTAATGGCAATACATACAATGATTTTATTGGTTTGTATCAATGTGATACATAGAATAAAAAGAAGAAGAAGGTGGAAAACTTCATCCCTTACAGAGATTCAGTTTTGACCTGGCTACTGAGAGAAAATTTAGGTATGAACACTATTTTTCTTACGGATCCATTAGTTCTCCAAAAACTGAAACTAAAGCTTTTCTTGTCTTCATTGTGTCAGGGGGGAATTCTCGTACTGCAATGGTAGCTGCCCTAAGTCCAGCTGATATCAACTACGATGAGACCCTTAGCACACTCAGGTAAACATCTTTTCTCCTCCCACATAACTGCTAAATGTGGCTTTGAGGGGCCAGTGAGACCAAAGTGTTGTGTAGTACTGTGGCTTGCTTCAGTTTCACATTTCAAACCTCCTTAGTGAGTTGCAGCTGCAATGCCAAGCTGCAGAATACTTTGGATGTGTGTGTCTATTTTTTGTCTTCTCCCTCACTTGTATCACATGCTCAATAATCTCTCCTTTATACCCCCAGGTACGCAGACCGTGCCAAACAGATTCGCTGTAATGCTGTTATCAATGAGGATCCCAACAACCGATTGGTGCGAGAGCTGAAGGAGGAGGTGTCTCGTCTGAAAGACCTCCTCTTCGCCCAGGGCCTGGGTGACATCATTGAGAGTAAGGCATCATTTATTGGGTTTATGTGACCATTAAGGCTATATCTACATTTAATATCAAACCTTTGTAATGGTTTCAAATCCTTTAGTTAGCATGCACACTATTCTCAATAAAACGCCATCAGTCACACCTCAGCCCACACAGCTCACCTCACAAGCACAGCACTTTAATTCTCCCTTCTCTCACAAACACTGCACGTGCTGGTGTGTGCACAGATAGAACATGAAGCAAATTAAGCTGCTGCCAGTGTAGAAAAATCAATGCAAAGATGTGAATGAAGATGAACAGATTTTCTCAGTATTGGCAAAGAGCAGTTAAATTCCATGTTGTGGCAAAAACAACAACAGGCAGGTCCATAATAGTGTGTACAGGGTTTCAAGCATTTGCTTCTGGAGCTAGCATGTCAAGCAAGCTGGCATTAACATGTAATAGAAAAAGTCCTAGATACAACCTGGAGGTGTGAAGTTTAAAATAGTGGCCATGTTCCAGGCATGGAGGGTCTAATGAAATGATGCAATTCAGTTGCATGATGGAAAATGTAGGAGCTAGATATTTTTCTTAAACAGCATAGCAGGTTAACATCCAGGTGTGAATGCACCCCCTTACGTGCTTCTTCATTGAAGTAAAGAGGTGTGTTGTTTGGTCTATCTGTAAAAAAAAAAAATAAAAAAATACATTTAAAAACATATTCACTTTTTTTTAAGCAAATAAGTGAATATTTAAAACTATAGTTTCACTGTTGCTTTTTCTCTTTCTCTGTCACACTTTATCTTCTCTTCTCCCAGCATATCGAGCAACTGGTGCTGACATAGAGGGTTTGAAATGTGTGTTTTCTGGCTCTTGCTTTTGCTCTTGTGGCAGCTTAGCATCAATGGTGCTTAATGTGACAGTAAATAGTATCTTTTCTTTGATCTCTGCAGCACCACAGTATCCTAAAGAATAGATCAAATTGTACTGAAATACAAGTAGATAATTTTAATGCAATGTAAACAGTATGCAGTCAGGGCCTGAGGAGGATTTTGAAACTTTCATTTTGGCTCTAATCAAGTCCTAATGGGCTAAATGTGCCATGTCATTGTGCTGCAGAGATCTGCATATGGATTCATAGCTGTGGCATTGGTGGGACAGAGCATAATTGTTTATGAAGCAATAAAGCAGAGCAAAACAATATGAGAGCTTATGGGCAATAATCATCCCTGTCTGTGATATCCCTGATGGACAAAATGTAGCTTCCCATTCCCCTGGCAGGGTCTGTCTGACTCCATCACCTCCTGTTGGCAGACATAACAATAAACATAAGATTATAACTGTCACAGAGAGAATATAATCACTTACATAATATTGGATCTTTGAGGTAGTCATCTCATTGTAAGCCATAAATGTTTACTGTCTTTCCATATTAACTTCACTGCAAAGACAATATTATATGATCCATCTAGGCAGGCAACCAGATGGATGGGTGTGAAACACTCTCCCAAATTATTGCTCTTGTTGTCATAGCAGCAGCTGCACGGTTTATATTCTTTATTTCATAGAAACTATTGTAGCCTTTGTCGTGCCACAACAATGGCAGGAAAAATCACTGTTCACAAAGCAGGGAACATTATGTCAGATCTTTTTTTTTTTGTTAGACTATTTTTATAAATAGAAACACAAATACAATACAAATTTGGATTTAAAAATATATGTCCAATGAAGACTGAGGTCTCAAGGTTATCCTAAAAAACTTCCCACTGTGTCTGATTTTCTGCCAGAGAAATGGATTTCTGTTTTCAGTAATTTGTTTGACATTTCTAATTTTAGAGAAGCACACTGAGCATTAGATAAATCTTGCTGTTTTAAGATAATAATCTTAATTGGGAGTTCTGGCTTCCCAATGTTCTCTGCAGGAAATTTATTAGAAATGAGTCATAAAATGTCTCTGCACAAAGGGCTGCCTAGCTGATGTATTTTATTTTCCATACATGATGCCTAACTTTAGGGGGGGAGTGAGCATTAGAATCCCTATATCATACTAGATTTAATAACTGATTAAGATGAACAATATAAATATACAGGTAAAAGCCAGTAAATTAGAATATTTTGAAAAACTTGATTTATTTCAGTAATTGCATTCAAAAGGTGTAACTTGTACATTATATTTATTCATTGCACACAGACTGATGCATTCAAATGTTTATTTCATTTAATTTTGATGATTTGAAGTGGCAACAAATGAAAATCCAAAATTCCGTGTGTCACAAAATTAGAATATTGTGTAAGGGTTAAATTTTGAAGACACCTGGTGCCACAAAGTAATCAGCTGATTGACTCAAAACACCTGCAAAGGGCTTTAAATGGTCTCTCAGTCCAGTTCTGAAGCCTACACAAACATGGGGAAGACTTCAGATTTGACAGCTGTCCAAAAGGCGACCATCGACACATTGCACAAGGAGGGAAAGACACAAAAGGTTATTGCTGAAGAGGCTGGCTGTTCTCAGAGCTCTGTGTCCAAACACATTAATAGAGAGGCAAAGGGAAGGAAAAACTGTGGTCAGAAAAAGTGTACAAGCGATAGGGATCAAAGATTGTGAAAAAAAGGGTGTGGACAGCTGCTGGAGTCAGTGCTTCAAGATCCACCACCAAGAGACGCTTGAAAGACATGGGTTTCAACTGCCGCATAC
The DNA here is from genome assembly GCA_013375575.1 of Percina caprodes. Lineage (NCBI taxonomy): Eukaryota > Metazoa > Chordata > Actinopteri > Perciformes > Percidae > Percina > Percina caprodes. The sequence continues at coordinate 682,686 of JABXJD010000299.1, read as the reverse complement.
CTCGTGTCAAGCCACTGTTGACCAAGAAACAGCGCGAAAAGCGTCTCACCTGGGCTAAGGAAAAAAAGAGCTGGACTGCTGCTGAGTGGTCCAAAGTCATGTTTTCTGACGAAAGCAAATTTTGCATTTCCTTTGGAAATCGAGGTCCCAGAGTCTGGAGGAAGACAGGAGAGGCACAGGATCCACGTTGCCTGAAGTTTAGTGTAAAGTTTCCACCATCAGTGATGGTTTGGGGTGCCATGTCATCTGCTGGTGTCGGTCCACTCTGTTTCCTGAGATCCAGGGTCAACGCAGCCGTCTACCAGCAAGTTTTAGAGCACTTCATGCTTCCTGCTGCTGACCTGCTCTATGGAGATGGAGATTTCAGGTTCCAACAGGACTTGGCGCCTGCACACAGCGCAAAATCTACCCGTGCCTGGTTTACGGACCATGGTATTTCTGTTCTAAATTGGCCAGCCAACTCCCTGACCTTAGCCCCATAGAAAATCTGTGGGGTATTGTGAAAAGGAAGATGCAGAATGCCAGACCCAAAAACGCAGAAGAGTTGAAGGCCACTATCAGAGCAACCTGGGCTCTCATAACACCTGAGCAGTGCCAGAAACTCATCGACTCCATGCCACGCCGCATTAATGCAGTAATTGAGGCAAAAGGAGCTCCAACCAAGTATTGAGTATTGTACATGCTCATATTTTTCATTTTCTTACTTTTCAGTTGGCCAACATTTCTAAAAACTCCCTTTTTTGTATTAGCCTTAAGTAATATTCTAATTTTGTGACACACGGAATTTTGGATTTTCATTTGTTGCCACTTCAAATCATCAAAATTAAATGAAATAAACATTTGAATGCATCAGTCTGTGTGCAATGAATAAATATAATGTACAAGTTACACCTTTTGAATGCAATTACTGAAATAAATCAAGTTTTTCAAAATATTCTAATTTACTGGCTTTTACCTGTATGGCCATTTTATGTTTTCTTGTTTTTGAATGTTTCTGCATATGACTCTCTGCTTGACTTTTTGTATAATAGTAATAACCCATTGTTTTTGGTCATGGCTGGATGACCTCTGCATCTTTTAAGTTAAAATGTTCTTCTCTGTGCATGGCTTTCTGCTGTTGCTGCCCTCGCTTGTGTACTAGCAGTTCAAGTTTCTCTCTGTGAGTTAGATTTGTTTCAAGCCACGTATTTTCTTTCCTTTTCTTTTTTATTCTCCAGTCTCTTCTCTTCCTTATCTTTTTGCATTTCTCATTTCTTTATTCCCTATTATTGATTTGTCCAAACCCACTTCCTGTACACAACCAGTGCCCCCTCCCACAGCGACAGACCTATCTGATTGCAAGAACAATAACAATAAAGGACAAGCTGTGAATCAAAGAGATGATCTTTCCACAGTGACCAATGCCATGACGGGGATGAGTCCCTCTCCGTCTCTCTCAGCCTTGTCCAGCCGTGCCGGATCGATCGCCAGTCTTCATGACCGCATCATGTTCAGCCCGGGCAGCGAAGAGGCCATTGAGAGGCTGAAGGTAAACACTGGATAGTATACTGCACACAGTTAAACTCTCAAACCCACACTCATTGACACAGTGTTAATGTACTGCATGTACATATTGAATATCAGCTGTATATTTTCACATCATATGCAGATAAATCTTCAGTATCTTCTCTAAGCACTTTACTCATAACCTTCTCAGTAGTTAGTTAAAGTTTAAGGCTGACAAATCTCATGAAAAGACTGAAACTAACAATGTATTTGTCTGTTTATCAGTACTTTCTGACTTCCTCAGACTGGCCCATTGTCAAAAGTCAAAAGTATATTTGTATGGATAGAATGGATAGTAGAGAGATGCCATTAAGTGAGGGGAGAGAGATGGGGAATGATAAGCAACAAAGCATTTCTAAATCACGATGAAACAATACAAACAGGAGTAAATTGCACATTTGGTAACTATTTTCACTCATGGATTTGTTGCTCTAGTGCGTATTTATGGCAGAAAAACCATCCACTGTATGTGGGATTGACGCTTGTCTTAATAAAAGAGCATATCAACCAGTGCAACAGTTTGGCTCATTGATGTTTTGTTTTTTAAATAGTTTTTGAACAACAATGGAGCTCTGTGACATAGAGGAATAAGATATGTCAGGCTTAGCTAAACACACAATGTTTGTAAGTGGGATCAGTACATTGTCCATTGTGTTCTTTTTATGGTATTTGCTGACAAAAATAAAAATATAAAACATCATCACCAGGCTGGTCCTTGAAATAAATTAATTACCACTGTATTTTGAAATGTCAGGAAACAGAGAAAATCATTGCTGAACTCAATGAGACTTGGGAAGAAAAACTTCGTCGAACAGAAGCCATTAGAATGGAAAGGTGAGATATATTTAATATTTAATTTTTCTATTTTAGATTAGGGTTAGGATTCAGTTTTCTCTTAAATTAAATGTTCTTTTATTATTCTCCTATATTCTGTATGTGTGCTGTGTGTCTTATGTTTTACTGCTGTAGAACTGAAATGTCTTAATTTTGGATCATTAAAGTCTATCTAATCTAATCTAAAAAGAATCTTAGCTAACACAATCAAATACATTGTGAAAAAGACAATAATTTATGTACACAGGGAGACAACAGGCTTATAGCAGAAAACGGTTTTAAAAACCCTACAAATAACATTAAAGAATGCTCTTGTACTGTTGAGAAACAGGATGTGGAGTTTTTGTTAAAGATGGCTTAATTTTATAATATATGTAATAATTGTTTTTCTAGTCTAAAAAATGGCTCATCTTAAAATTACTCCATTACTTGCACAATGAAGGATGTGCAAAAATAGAACACGTTTAAGGAATAGCATGCATATTTTTTTCTTCCTGACAACGTATGGAGTAATTAGCAAATAGGAAATTATGGAGTTAGACTGATGAAAAATGAACCACTTTGCATCTGTGCAGCATATAAACTATATTAATGAGTGAGGCATCTTGACATAAAGACAAATAATGCAGCCCTTTGGTATACTGAGTCTGACATTCATCCACAGAGAGGCCTTGCTGGCAGAAATGGGTGTAGCAATGCGGGAAGATGGTGGAACAGTTGGTGTGTTCTCTCCCAAAAAGGTAAGAATATATAAAAAATATATCTGCAAAACTTCTCTGTGATCTAAAGTAATACTTACCATTTATTCACTGAAATGCTTGTTTATTTACCCCAAAGCCCTCCAGTAGCCCTAGAAAACCCCAGCCTGTGTTTATCGACACAGTCGGGCTGTTTTCCCCAAACGAGGTTTGTAACTGTGAAGTGTTTAAAGCTGCCTCCTTCTCTGAGTGCACTGAGTATCACTTCAGCAGGAGCCTGGCCAAGGCAGATCAGTCGAGGGTTTTTCTTTTTCATTAAGTGTTATCTGAAATCTACTTCATTACTCACTTCAAACACTCCCTCGCTGCACTGAAGACAGAAATGGTTGTAAACATGGGGGCAAAGATGATGGTAGTGGCCCCATTTCAGTGATTTAAGGCTGTTTAACTGCAGCCCTAAACCAGCAGACTGAGACTCATGCTGTGACGCTGTGGGAGTGAATTTGACTGCATGGGTTTTAACTTTTGCTGATTGTGGAAGGATTGCTTTTCAGCTCTTTGATGTGTAGTGTATGCATATGTTATATTGTAAATAACATACGGATAATAAACAATTTCCTGTATGTGTATTACTAACCAAATGTCTACAGTTGATGATGAATGATTCCTTGTTCTGCTTCAGACACCTCATCTGGTGAATCTCAACGAGGACCCTCTGATGTCTGAGTGCCTGCTGTACTACATTAAAGATGGAATCACCAGGTTAGATACTGTCAGATATTTTATAATCTAATGGCAGATTGGTATAAAAGGATGGAGGGATGTTCTGCCTTCCCTAAAGGTCAGCTGCTTAATGCTTGTCAGTTAACATATCAAATCATTACCTTGTTAGGTGTTTGCTCTGACATCATTCATCATTTTCTTTTCTTAGGGTAGGTCGTGTAGACGCCAGCAGTCGTCAGGATATAGTCCTCAGCGGCCACTTCATCAAGGATGAGCACTGCACCTTTACCAGTTCTACTGGTCCAATGGGAGAAAGTGAGCAACCTTTATATTGCTCCACATGCTTGTAGTTTTGTACCTCAGTGTTTAATATTGACAGACAGGAAGTAAAGCCTCCTAATTCCCTCATTTTCCTGAATAGCAGTTGTCCTTGAGCCGTGTGAAGGAGCAGAGACTTATGTTAATGGAAAACTAGTAACAGAGCCCACTGTCCTAAAATCAGGTCAGAAAGCTCTCTTGCTCTGTACATTTCATGTATGGTACCTAGTAGAAACGTATATGTTGTATACTCTATATATATGCCGTTTGGCTTCTTATTCATGTAAAGGAAATCGCATCATTCTGGGGAAGAGCCATGTGTTCCGGTTCAACCACCCTGTGCAGGCCAGGGCTGAGAGGGAGCGGACTCCATGTGCAGAGACCCCTGCTGAGCCTGTGGACTGGGCCTTCGCCCAGAGGGAGCTGCTGGACAAACAGGGGATTGACATGAAACAGGAAATGGAACAGAGGTACCTTGGGGGAAATAGTGAGCCATTCATCTTGACTTTTTCAAGAAATACTTTTTAGGTAGCCGACCACCATATTATACAGAAACAGGAGATAAGGAAGCTGGGAAAGAAAGAAGAGGCATACTAATGTTAACAGAAACCTTAATAACCATCACATTATACAAGCCTGCAGCACTGTGCACAGTAAACGGCACGCTGCTTGAGAAACTGAGCTGCACCGGTTCGAAAACCAAAGTAGTGTTTCCTTCCAGGTGGTGCATCAGCTCTCTCAAACCTGATTTGTTCACTTGTGTTTGTCTTCAGGCTGCAGGAGTTGGAGGACCAGTATCGCAAAGAAAGAGAGGAAGCCAACAACCTTCTGGAGCAGCAAAGACTGGTACAGTAATGAGCAGCTTTGTTTGCATATATGCATATGTATATACTGTATATGTATGTATGTATGTATATGTTTAAGTAGTCAAAGTTACAAAAATCAAAACACAAACCACAAGAGATTTTTCCATGTTTTATATACAACACACTAGTAATTTGAATGACATTTGTTTCTCCATTTAAACAGTTATGAGAATCAACTAGACAGTTTACTCACTGACCGCTGTTCCTAAACTTGTGTGTCAACATGGGTCTTTATCCATTAATGGTCTAGGATTATGAGAGCAAGCTGGAGGCTCTCCAGAAGCAAGTGGACAGTTACTACCCAGAAGCCCCTGATGAAGAGGAAGAATCAGAAGAAGAAGGTAGTGCAAATTATTAGCCACTCAGACAGTATCTTTGTTGGTAGTCTCGCTTTGCCAGACCCTCCTCCACAGCGCTGCAAAAGAGTGTCTGGCTAGTCTCACAGCAATCTGGGATGGGAGAAAAACATGCTCTAATTCATTGGCAATATTTAAACCAATCACAATCGACATGGGCGGCGCTAAACGCTGGACAGAGTCACGGTGCCTCTTCTAAATAGTCTCAGGAAGGAAGTTGTTTTGGTGGAACAGGTATACATTCAGAAGTAGTTTTAGTCGTCAACAGAAAACTCAGATTGGACAGATAGTCTAGCTAGCTGTCTGGATTTACCCTGCAGAGACCTAAGGACCAGGTTACCATAGTCCTCAGGTTGGACAGATAGTCTAGCTAGCTGTCTGGATTTACCCTGCATCTGAGGACCAGGTACCCATAGTCCTCAGAAATCAGCCAGAGGTTACAATGCCAACACAAAGACAGAGAAAGGGGACAGGACATCCTGGTGAAAAGAGGAACATCCGGCGGAATTTCTGGCGGACTCGTGGATATAGACCATCTTTGTTTTCTAGTAAGCAAATCCTCACCAAATGATGATGTTTTGTTCTTTTTGCCCACAGTGCAATGGACAGAGAGGGAAAGAGAACTGGCTGTGTGGAGCTTTCGTAAGTGGCGGTGCTACCAGTTCACCTCCCTCCGTGACCTGCTATGGGGGAATGCCATCTTCCTTAAGGAGGCCAATGCTATCAGTGTGGAACTCAAGAAGAAGGTTCAAAATGCTGTCACTTAAACCTATATCCACGAATTGATGCTATAATATAGCTCACTGACGACACCAATGCTTTTTGTGCCCCTGCAGGTCCAATTCCAGTTTGTGTTGCTCACAGACACTCTCTACTCCCCCCTGCCTCCAGACCTGTTGCCCGCAGAGGCGACTAAGGACAGAGAGAAGCGACACTTCCCACGCACCATTGTGGCCGTGGAGGTACAGGATCAGAAAAATGGAGCCACCCACTATTGGACATTACAAAAACTAAGGTACATGAAAAGTCTTTAAACAACAATTTTTTTTATAAATTTGAGGCCAATATATTCATGGGATACTGTCAGAATATTGAATGGTAGAAACAAAACATGTTTAAAATATCTTGTGAGGGGTACTGTACATTTCACAAAAAGTATTAATCTGTTAGAGATGCAAGAACATAGGAACATTTCTTATTAGCTCCAGGCTGTGGGTGTCTGTTTATAACAATGACTTCATGTACTGCTTCTTGCAGACAGAGGCTCGATCTCATGAGAGAGATGTATGATCGCGCTGCTGATGTGCCCAACAATACCACTGAAGACAGTGAAAATGTAATGACCGGAGGGGACCCCTTTTATGACCGCTTCCCATGGTTCCGTCTGGTTGGCAGGTAAATGCTGAACACCATTGGGCCTATAAAGTATATGGACAGGACAGGAAGGTATTGAACTGAACTCATAGAAAGGTCAACAGCGAGCAAACAGAAACCCAGTGTTTGTCAGTCCATTCAGGATAATGGAAGGCTGCAAATACCACATATTGTGTATGTGGTCAACTGATAGACTATAATGACTGAGGCACCAGCTTGAAGTAGTCTGCAGCCCATTTCAATACGGTGACTCTGTCATTGCATATTGAAGTCTGGTGTTCCCAGGCTGTACACCACTACATCTTGCCATTTTAACTGATAAAGTAAATTGTACTTGTATGAAGGACTTACTGGGTATCATTTATCAAACATGATCACAAACAGCTTAGAAAATGTGTTATTGAGTATTTTTAATCACAATTAACCTGTGCCCTTCTTTTTCTGGTAACCAGTGTGAATTTATATTCTCCTGAACATTACAGCTTTAACACAAAAGATGGATTTGGCAACCAATTGAAAAGATTGGTACATGGCAGTTGATGCCATCTTTTTATAGGAATAAACATGGAACATTTGAGATTGACATTTTTTCAGTCCACCTACTCAAAGCCTTGCTGTTTATTTATATCCCTACTTTGGCACACAGCAATCTCTTTGCCAAGCTCTCTCTTTTTCTCTTGCAAATGGGTCGTACACAAAGTAACATGGCCTTGTTACATAATACTCAGCATCAAGCCTTGACATTTCAATGTCATTTAGCTCTTGCAAAAAGAGCAAAGATAATTAAACAGTAATCTAACAAAGAGTTGTTGTTTTTTATTTCATTATACTTTATTAATCCCACAAGGGTAAACTACACTTTACAATCTGTTGTTATTACACACACATGCTCAGGTCCTATCCATGCATTAATGGAGAGATGTCAGAGTGAGGGGGCTGCCCATGGAAAGGCACCCCGAGCAGTTGGGGGTTTGGTGTCTTGCACATTGGCAGTGCCCAGGAGGTGAACTGGCACCTCTCCAGCTACCAGTCCACCACCATACTTTGGTCCGTATGGGGGACTTGAGCCAGTGACCCTCCGGTTCCCAGCCCAATTCCCTACGGACTGAGCTACTGCCACCCCAGTTGTTGTACTGTATTTAAATGCTGCTTATATTGATTTATTTTTTTATAAGTCAGTTCTTAACTCATGGCCTAGTTATATTGGATAGGTTAAGATAGAGAACTATTTGAATTAAATAAATACAAATAAAATGATAAAATACAATCTTTAAATTTAAAAAGGTGCACACAATACCTTTCATATACAATATTTGTGCAAAAGAAATCCATGATGTGTGAATTATGTATAATATAATTAAAAACACCATACATTAAAATATCTTAAAGTAAATAGTGTTAGATATGATATATATGTAGTATACCTACAGTAGATACAGCAGCAGGATAAATAAAAAAATGTAAGTGAATACAACACCACCCCTAGTCACCTAGTAACGTGGTGATCTCTAAGGGGTTTAAATAAATACTTAAAAACATAGATATAAGATGGCTCAACCTTTGCATAACTATTTCTGGCTACTGTGTTACCTGGATGTGACTGGCCTCTGTGGAAGTTAATCTTTTTTCTACAGGATGTCAATCATCATCTACATGATCTGGCACAGTTACTGTGCGGATATGCACTCACAGCAAAGGCAGTTAAATATTTCTAACAACCTTTGTTGCTTGTCTTGCACGTGTCCTTCTGTTCTCTGTGTTTCTGCTGTATTTACTAAAACAGACAGTGTAAGCAGATTTTGGCTTAAAGGGAGGATGGTTTTCTCCTGTGATCCAGTATATACGATGCTCTACCACCCCTCTTGTTTGAACAAGTGTGTGCTTTCTATCTAACTGTTCTAACCTAGTTCCCATGTCTCTGGCTGTACCAGAAACCCCATTTTCAACACATGCATGAGCGAGCGCATGAGTGACCCTACCCCATCCCCGACCCTCTCCAACTCTGAAATTACGGAGCTGGCTGACCCACAGCGGGAGGGTCGAGGGGAGGAGGATGAGTTGGAGGAGTTGGATGACCTGGACGATGATATCTTTTTGGACGACCCGTGCTCGGAGCTCGGGGGAGAGGATGATGATGATGATGATGATGGTGATGATGATGATGATGATGAGGGAGAGCTCTGCCGTGGCTCCGGCGAAGGCCAGGATCCCTTTTACGACCGCTCACCATTATTCAGTGTAGTGGGAAGGTTGGTGAGGTTTCGGGAGCATGCTGGTGGAGGAAACTAGCTCTTTCACAATGAGACACAGGGTCTGTTTCCCTTGACAGACATAAGCACTGATGAAAGGACATTTTTGAAACACAGTACAGTTTGAAAGTTGTAATAACTACATGGAGTCCGGGCAGTTCAGTTGGATCACTTCAGTGGAGATTTGAAAAACAATGTGGGAATTTAATTAATTTCATCTTCTTAAACACTTCCTGCTTGCTTAAAACACCAAGTCAAACTAGCCACTTCAGTTTCTGTTCCCTGTCTCAGTTGTCACAGCACTGTGTCTCATTTTTGACACACAAATGTCAAACCAGTACACAGATTTTTGTTTTTCATGAACATGATACTGAGTGGACACCGAGTAGACATTTCTGGGCTCCAAGGTTTATCCTTTGCTTTCTATCTTTAACCTTATCAAATTTGAATGTTGCTTGATTTTCTTTTCAAATCTTTAATTTTTTTTGCTAACTTTTTTTTCCACACTAAAATAAGCAAAATGCTTCTGCATATTACATTTGTACCTCTAAAACAAGTATTTTAAGTCAGCCCAGAGTGGATCCATTCATACAACTTCTTTCCATGCGAATTCAAGCAAAGTTGATGCTCAACAGCTATTTCAGGTGTGTGTCTCACTTATGTTTGGCTTACAGCAAACTAGGGGCTTTTACAGAAGACCATTCACTAGCCAAAGCACTGACATGTCTCATGGAGTACATTCAGGTCTGATTTGCATAACACAGGAACCCACAGCAAAATGTTCTCACCATGCTGTGAATAACCTGAATAACCTGTATAAGTATAAAGAAAGAGTCTGGGAATGATTCATATGGAATAGCATAGTGGTGTTCAAAGAAGACTCAAAATCTCAAGATGAAAGAGCTGGTTTCTACTGCAGCTGTCTCTTTTAGGCATGCCAGAGCACAAGTCTTTTCATTTTGACTTTTTTTGTCAATTTTTACTTAACTACGTCTGATGATGAACTAGTGCCCCTCTTTTGCACAAATTAGCACTTCGTCCTAGCAGGTGCACATTGATTTTTGATGTCATTCGTTGTTGTTTTTTGGTGTAGCATACAGTACATCAAGCTGTTGGCAGTTTTTATTCAAGCTGAGCCATGTTCCGTATGATGATTTCTGTTCCATTTGCTTTTGATTCCTTTGCGTCGAGAAGTTGAAAGCATTTTTGTTCACCTTTTTTTGTCCTGAGCATGCCTTCTTTGCACCTCACCAATCTTGTCATAAGCCTCTCCCTTTTTACACTCTCCACCCTTAAATGTCTACCCCTATTAGCTTGTGGAAAATGCGGTCCTTGACTGCAAGATCAAGTATTGTAGCTAAAGACTAGAGATTGAGAAACCAGAAATGAGGAACATTTGTAGTGCAATTGTTTCAGGTATTTGTATTGTCAAGAGTTAGTCACTAGCGCTAAGTATTTTCAAGTCTAATGGAAAAACAAAATGCCTCAAGTGCTCATTTTGGCTCTGTACATTTGATTGAAGTATAGTGTTTTTATATTTAGGCATGATGCACATTTTAGTGCAGAAGCATATCATCATTAAGAATTTGCAAAAAAAACACTATTTCAGGAATCAAATTCATTGCTCATTATTTTGCAATAATTTAAAGAATTCAAAGTTGACCCTTACACACATGCTCCTTAGCCTCACCAAGCTTTCATCCATACAATACAAACATTAAGTGATACTGCATGTGAGCCATACATGTCCTGATAATGTCATTATTTATTGATGGTAAGGAAAAAACCCCACTAAGCGATAGTAAAGGGCAGCCATGGCCATCGCAAGAGCAGTCCCAGCTTCTGTTTGGTTGCTTTGCAGCTCTGTGTTCTGTTGTCCAGTCCAGTGAATTTTGACAAAGTGTGAACCATCTCCCAACTTGGTTGTTTGTAATCTTTTTATTATTTCTCTCTCTCGTTCTGCTTCCTATCCAGGGCTTTTGTTTATCTTAGTAACCTGCTTTACCCGGTTCCTCTCGTCCACCGCGTGGCCATTGTCAGTGAGAAGGGGGAAGTGAAGGGCTTCCTCCGAGTGGCGGTGCAGGCCATATCAGGTAAGGCTTGGATCGTAGGCCTCGCAATTGTTGAAAATAGGGCATGAGGTGTTTGAAAGGACAGGCAGTGTGTGACTTCTTGAGGGAGTGAAGTGAAGGTGCTTTGTGTTTCCCTCCAGCTGATGAGGAAGCTCCCGACTATGGCTCAGGAGTGAGGCAGTCAGGCACTGCCAAAATCTCATTTGAGGATCAGCAATATGAAAAGGTAGAGACAATCACTACATATAGTACATACAGGATAATATTCACCTGTAAATACTACCCTGCTAACCAGTCTGTTTTGCAACTTGCTTTTGCAGTTCCAGTCTGAGTCCTGCTCTGTAGGACTGTCTCGTTCAGGGATTTCACAGGAGGAGCTTCGTATCGTGGAGGGGGAGGGGCAGAACGCAGAACTGGGACCCTCAGCTGATGAGGTCAACAATAACACATGTGCGGGTAATGGTATTTTATGAGTGATCGTCACGTGTTTTGTGTGTTTGAGTGTGTTTGCGTGTATAGTGCGTGTTGTGTCCGACTTGGCCCAAGTGTGGCCTAAATCTGGCACACCTGGCTACAAGAGTCATGCCAGACGGATGCTTTCTGCGTAAATGACTCCCAATGAAATTAACTCAAAAGGGAGCAGGTGATACTTGGCCCAAATCAGACAAAGTCAGTGTCCCAAATCCTAGTCAAACCTCATCCATCTATCGTTCATGCTGCCAGAAAACAACCTGGCTGCCTGCAATGTCAGCTTTAACCAGTGTCTGATTTTTATTTTGCGCTCCTAACAGCTGGTGCAGATGAGTTGGAGAGTCCGCTGAAGAGTCTGGATGGCCCACTTGACACAACTCTGGAGCACCTGAAGATTGGTAATGTTTTTACCTTCAGGGTGACTGTCCTTCAAGCCTCCAGCATCTCTGCAGAATATGCTGACATCTTCTGCCAGTTTAAGTAAGTAGTTCATCAACATTTTTATTGTACATCCCTCCCACAATGGTCAATATTTATCATGTTCCTTTTACAGTTTCACATGTAAATGATGCAATTTGGATTGATTTCAGTTTCATCCACCGCCATGATGAGGCCTTTTCCACTGAGCCCCTAAAAAACACAGGCCGCGGCCCCCCTCTTGGCTTCTACCATGTGCAGAATGTAAGAAGTATCAGCCAGTCTGTACAATGATGAGCTGTGAGGTTTAAATAGGTTAAGTGTTTAAACATCATGGTGTTGTTTTTATAGATTGCTGTTGAAGTGACTAAATCCTTTGTTGACTACATCAAGACTCAGCCAATTGTGTTTGAAGTGTTTGGACACTACCAGAAACAGCCTTTTCTTCCACTCTGTAAAGACGTCATCAGGTACTTGGCTAGGAAGTCTGAGCTGATTTACTGCTCAGACAAAGATGCAATGTATATAGCTGTGTTTTCATGAAATTATACATGATTGTGTGTTATTTCCACTCCCAGTCCACTACGTCCCTGCAGAAGACAGTTCCCACGAGTGATGCCTCTGTCCAAGCCAGGTAAAAAAAACTCCTTGCAAAGTTACTTTGCTTATGTAGTATTGTCTTTGTACTGGTCTCCATGCAAGTCACGTCATCTTAGCCTCATGTTGTTGGGTATGACCAGTTGACTCTGACGCCTCGCCAGACCGGGAGAAATCGCTGGACCTGATCCGATACCTGGTCCCAGATGTGTTCAATGGGGTGCTGGTGGACTCGTTGTCAGACCACGCTCTGTCTGCTGCTGGCTTGGCTGCTTCCTTCTTACTGGAAGGAACTGAGCGAGCTCAGCTGACAGCTCCACCCACTTCTATCTGTTCGGTTATTAAAGCTCAGAAGCCGGGTTGGTTATTGATATCCGATCCAAAAGAATCCTGTGACTGAAAGCCTTTTTATATCAAGTGTTTATCGTGGTGTGACTTAAAAAATATTCTAAAGCAACTGTTATGTCGCATTACGATTAATATTATTATGTAACAATTCATGATGTCGTAACAAGAAGCATCAATTTAGCTAAAGTATTGCTCAAATTAACACTAAGGTCTTCTAGCTATTGGGTTGATGTTTTCTAATTGATACTGTGACATGTCCTTCTTGTAGAAAAGGAGATAGTGTCCCAAAAAAGAACATTGATTTCAAATAATTGTTTGTATTACTGTTACCACTGGTCATTAACTAGTACAAGCCGTTATACTTTAAATATTTAAATATTTAATTTTGATATTAAAAGGTAGTTTTCTCGTGTCAGGATTCAGTTGGATTGGCTCTCTGGTGTACTGTGTGTTAACTGTCCTGCGTGGTGGATTCTCCTTACAGTTCCCTCTTAAACTCTTGTGGAGATATTGATACTGTTAAAGGAGAATGCTGTTTATTTTGAACTTTATGAATACATATGTTAAATCTGAAGGAAACAAAGGTTTTTGAGTGGTGTTCTCCTTTAAGAGACGACTGCAGAGTTGCCTATAAATATGCTGAAGGAATGGAGTGCCTTCTAAGTAGCTTCCTTTTTTTCTGAGATTACTGATTTCCTTTCTTCTTCCCTTTCTCCTTCCTTTGTAGGTTTAGAGCAGCTTCCTGCTGTTAGCCACTAGTAATGTCTCTGTCTCCGCTCAACCTGTCTTCCTGTCTAATACTCCCTATCTCCTTTTTTAACACAGTACCTGCCACCAAGCTGACAGCAATGACCCGCCCACAGGCAGGACCCTGTCACTGCAAATATGATCTCATGGTGTTCTTTGAGATCTGCGAGCTGGAGGCCACTGGAGAGTGAGTGTATTGGGTCAAGGGGTGACCCAGCGCTGTTGGTTTTGGCAAAGCTTTCCATCAAATAATATTTGTTTAATTTTATTATTATTATTATGATCCTGAAACAGTTTGGAACAAATCTCTCCAGCATTGTTAATCACTGGCCTATGAACAAATCAGTGAAGCTAGTTTTCATCTGTGTCCTCCCAGCTACATCCCTGCAGTGGTGGACCACAGAGGAGGAATGCCTTGTCATGGCACATTCCTACTGCACCAGGTAAGTCAATCACACTGTGAGCAAATATAATATTTGGATGATTTTTAAATGAACTAATCATAACCATACCTCTTTTTCTTTTTTTGCTGTCTGTCTTCTCTTGACAACCTCAGGGCCTCCAGAGGAGAATCACTATTACCATTGTACATGAGTCAGGAGGTGACATGGAATGGAAGGACATCCGTGAGCTTGTTGTGGGTTAGTTTGGTGTTCATGCTTTCTTACACCTGAAAACCAAACATCACACCAACAGTGATATTATCTTTTGTATGTTCTGTTCTAACTGAGGTACTTGTGTGTTCCTAGGTCGTCTCCGCAACACCCCTGAAGCTGATGAGACCATCATTGACCCCAATATTCTCTCTCTCAACATCCTGTCTGCTGGGTATGTCAGGCCCATGCAAGAAGACCGGTACGTACTGGTGACGATATTCGAGAGAAACAGTCAGATCTTTGCAAATGAAGTATATCACAGGGCCAGCCCATATTTTGTAGGTTTTTAAGAGATTTTCAATATATATGCTCAATGGGAATTCAATGTTTGTGGCCTAATATACAGAGTATGTTTGTTTATTTTAAGGTTGTGTCAGCTTTGCTAAATTTGCAAATTATTAATTATTTACAAATTATTTCAACAACAGTGTTATCTGAGGACCTCACTTTATTACTGTTGTGGCAACTCCTACACTGGAACACACGGGCAAATGCATGGCATCGTAATCTAGCTGTACTTGTCAAAACAAAAAAGCATGGCAGACGATGCACAACTTGAATGTTAAAACAAACCTTTAGCAGGTACTTTTGTTATCTTTATAACTGCATCTGCATGAGTATAGTTTCCTTTTTCTAATTTCAGGAGGCTACACATACAGTACAACATCCAGAGTGACAATGAGCAAAGTGAATCAAAGAGTTATTTAAGAGTCATTTTTTAAACTTAAGTCTGCCACTTCAGTAGTTATGAATTAACTTGTCCATGCTGGCTGTGCGACCCTCCTCTGTCTTATTCTGTGCTTTTTGTACGTTTGATTGTCTTCATGTTGCATCTCTGTTCATCACCTCACCTTTAACCCATCTCATCTCTCTGCCATGATTAGATCCACTAACCCCAACATTGACCTGCTTATAGAGCCACATATTTGAACCAAGCACAAGTCACTACACTGTATTAATTAAATAATTAATACAGTAGCATTACAATATGATATTAAAATGCATGTCTTTAACTTAATTTAATTCCTGCAGCATTTGTCACTGCATAGTGTAAAATCACTAACAAACCTTAAATTATCTGTATTTTGACTCAATATGATGCCATTGGACATACAACATTCCATCATCACTTTATTAAATCCCTTAATTAACGCTTGATATTTAAGAATCACAGACTGGAGAAAACAATGAGGAACACTTCATGCACTGACCTACTGTATGTAATATCTAATTTAAAGCTCTATAGATGGTGTTTTGGGTGTGTTGTGTGATTGCAGCCTAGTTTATAGAGTAGCAGGAAGAAGGTGCAGATGAGGCCTGAATGAAACTCAATCAACAACCCAACAGACCAATGCCATTGCTAATATCATACTGGAATGAAAGCAGAATGTTTTAGTACCATCATAAAATTTACCAAAGGACAACATAAATGAGGTATCTCTTTGTGACTGAAATATTATAAGCAAAAAGTATGCACTGAGGTTTCCACAAATAAGATGGGCCTTGGTGCCAAGTGTAATGTTTTATGTTGTTCGGCAGCCAGCCAGTAGAGGGCACTAGGTTTCTTTAAAGACTAGTGCCCCTATAATGAGAACTTGTGTTTTGGCAACTACTGATATGTCATGCAGGTAACATGTTTATTCAAGAAACACAGTTATCACTGGCATAAAAAATACAATTAACTCTTCACTGGTTTGTCTTTGACACCCAAAGTCCCCTAACAGTAACGTCACCACTGTTTAGTGGCACAATAATTCTCAAGTGGTAGCATGTGTCATACAGTATGCCTTCACAGTGTATTATATAAACAGTTATCAGTGTACATTTTCTACATCCTTTAGCTAAAATTATTAAATTTATGACAACTATAAAGTATTTTTGACATTTAACTTACTTTTTATTATTTTGTGACCCTCTGTTTTTGGCTCATTGCTTAATCCCTCTGCTTTATCAACCACTCTCCAAAAAGCCTAACAATACCGACAATACCACCATCCAGACCTGGGTTCACAGAGTTCTAATCAAAAGCAGCCAAATGCTCCAAGCAGCACTGTCCAGTGGCCCTGCTCGACCGGCCTTTCTTTGATCCTGGTGCTGCACCCTTGGGGTTTTTAACCCTCAATGTTTGTCCTGCTATGGCCTCTATGGCCAAGAATTGGGTTTAAGGGCTCAGCACCGGGGCAGGCTGTGGCAAAGTGTGGTCTCTGCTCAGTCTTGCAGAGACTAACATCAAGGTATATATGGATGCTAACATGTTTCTCCCTCCAGTCCACTAACGGAATGTTGTTTTTTGCTTTTGCAGACAGTTTCTTGATTCGGACATGCCTAGGTATATTATTTTGCCTCTCTTTTCATGCTGTTAAGTTACATAAACACGTCATCTTTCTAACATTCTCTACACCCTGTCTTTCATACTCAACCTCCAGTGTTTTGTTTCCCTCTGTATTACTCAACCATTATTGTCAGCAATTCATCTGTGCCACTGTGTTTTCCCCCTTCTCATGAGAAGTGAGGGATGTGGTTCTACATGTCCCCGGTTCTCTTGTTGCGCTGGATGTGTGTTTGAGCTGTTATCAGGCTGCAGTTTATGATGGACAGGTTGGGCATGGCTCGCTTTGCTTCACATGGATTGTCTTTGGCTGTGTCTCTGCTGGAGGTGTCATGGGGCCAGTATTGCTATCTTTGTTTCCACTTCAGCAGTTGCTGCAGGAAGGATCTAATGAAGCAGATTTTAGAAAGTGTATTTGGTCACTTTTGCATTGCTCTTTTGGTTAAAAACAGAATTTAAAATGTTACAAACATTTAAAAAGTATCTTTTTACTCTGCCTTTCTCCTGATTGTTAACAGATGTTGTTTTATTCACAGTCAGATTAAATTTGAAAAGCAACTTCATCACATCCAACAGAATGGATAAGAGGTATCAATACTTGCCAGTAGAGGTCGATAGTGATCCATTATAACGACACAGTACTTTTTTTTTTCTTTTAAAGATTATTTTTTGGGGCATTTTAGGCCTTTATTTGATAGGACAACTGAAGACATGAAAAGGGAGAGAGAGGGGGAATGACATGCAGCAAAGGGCCGCAGGTCGGAGTCAAACATGCGGCCGCTGCGTAGAGGAGTAAACCTGTAGATATGGGCACCCACTCTACCAGGTGAGCTGAACAGGCGCCCCAACACAGTACGTTTTTAACAACAAGGGCAAAGGGATGCATCCTTGTACTGAGCAAGAATATTCAGAAAATCTCTATTCTGTTTATTATTTTCATATTGTTGACCTTTGCAGTTAAGCAATATTTGGAATCCATGGTTATGATTTTGTTATTTGCCTCTAATCTCATGAGAGAGCAGACTTCTCATCACAGCTACAAAACATTAACAGGAACACTAGTCATCCAGTAATACACTGTTAAATGGCTCACATCATTTACAGTACCCATTCTGGCACGCTATTAAAATGCAGCTATATAAATGCCGATATTAAAATGCAGCTATTAAAATCTAATCCAGTGAACCATTACCTCACCAGTAGCACTTTGCTCAAAATTGCTGCAATGTTGTGAATATTTTTAAAATCTTGTACCTCAGTGAAACTCTGCCAAAGACCAGAAACAAACGGCTCCTCACATGTTCCGCCAGCAGCATGACTTCAATCCTGCATTTTTAGGAGGTAGTAAAACACAGAGAAGCACATGTTGGTGTAGCGCAAAAAGGAAATTGCTTGCTTGTAGTGTAAGCGAACACTTTTCTACTACTGGGAAAGAAGTGTGCCTATTTGTGTGTGTGTGTATGTGTGTGTGTGTGTGTGTGTGTGTGTGTGTGTGTGTGTGTAATTACTTAAAAAACAGGCACAAACATCTCTACACTGAATCCCCTTTATTCACACAAAGCAGCAGTGAGTTCTCTTTACTAGAGTAAACTCAGTTCATTGCTGTTCTTTTGGGTGACACATTGTTCACTTTCCCACGAGGTCACCTCGGTCCAAGGCTAGTGGGCCCAACATCTGAACCTCATGAAGAGTCCTTTCAGCCTGTTTTTATGGTTTACAGAAACATTGGTTTCCTTTTACAATTTATGTTTGGATTATCTTTTTTATATTTAAGGCTGTACCAGGATTCAGGCCAAAAGAATAACTGGTTTCAATGTGTGAATATTTCACCTCAGGGAAAATAGGAAAAATGGTGAACATTAACATATATGGAATAAATCAAAGGCGTAACAGAAAGCAGTATTGTTTTGCTTGAGGAATGGTCATGTGCTGTTATTTAACCTGGGGTTAGGGTTAGGTGAGCTGTACAATCCATGGCAGTGTTTAGATAATGAGATAACAGTGTGAAAAAAAGACCAACACCATCCCACACAAGCGCACAACTACAACATACTACCTGACTCTCACTTTCTATTCTTTTGCTGATTTCTTCTTTCTCACAGCATTTCCTTGGGAGTTGACCATAGGTATTTCCCTGCCCTGTCCCTCATTTCGTCTGGCTGTCTCTCACCTCCTTCTCCTTTTTCTGTACTAATAGTCATCTCAGCTCTCTTAGTTTTTCTGTGCTGTTTTGTACAAAGCAGAGCAAAAACTGAGTAAACCTGTTGCATGCAAAAATATTTCATTGGCACTGTTGTATGGCAATTTTAGGACTACTTACAATGTTTAAATATTGTACAATGCCAAAAGTAAATTGACTATGACTGTATTTACTATTGATAATATTGATTATCAAATCATATTTTAGTCTACGTCTTTCTGTATGTGAAATATTTTATATATATAATATATATACATACATACAATACATATTGTACATAATACATCTAAGTTGTTATGCTGCTAATTTGTTGTTTCGGTAGAAGGCATTCAATTTTGACCACTGATTAAATCACTGATTTATTTTCTTGGCTTCTTGGATCATTTCAGGACTTTCTACCGCTTTGAGGCCGCTTGGGATAGCTCCATGCACAACTCCCTGCTATTAAACCGAGTCACTCCGTATGGAGAGAAAATCTACATGACGTTATCAGCCTACTTGGAGGTACAGCACAGTGCCTGCGTTCATAAGAGAAATGAGCTCTTACAGTATCAGAGGTGAATTACTCTACAAGATCAATATAAAAAAACTCCTGTTTTATCACTTGCAGATGGAGAACTGCCTCCAACCTGCAATCATAACCAAAGATATCTGCATGGTATTTTACTCTCGAGACGCAAAGCTCTCAGCCTCCCGCTCTCTTCGAAACCTTTTTGGTACTGGAAGCCTGAGAGCGGCAGATGGGTGAGTTTGAAACTTCAAACTATGAAAAACATCATGCAGCTCCTGTTTTCACTCTATTGATAAAGAGCCTTGTCTTTTTCTAGAAACCGTGTAACTGGAGTTTATGAAGTCAGCCTGTGTAACCTAGCAGAGACAGGAAGCCCAGGTGAGCGTCAAGACAAAGTCACTATTTAGCATTAAGCTCTCCTGTGCATCATTTCTAACCCTGCGCCTAACCATTCCAGGTATGCAGAGGAGACGCAGGCGGGTGCTGGACACCTCAGTGGCCTACGTCCGTGGGGAGGAGAACCTGGCTGGGTGGAGGCCCCGTAGTGACAGCCTCATTCTGGACCACCAGTGGGAGCTGGAGAAACTCAGCCTCCTTCAAGATGTGAGGGCATTGGTTACTTTTCTTTTATAGCAAAGTTACTGTCATTAATAACTGAAGAAAGAATTTTAAACATTTAAATAAATGGAAATTTGGTCATTGGTCCTAATTGGTGAATTGGATTCAGAAATCCTCCTTTATACATATCAGGTGGTTCTTGGTGTGTCTGTAGGAGGGCTTTTCAACAAAATGTGTTAGTGCAGTCATCAGCCTTCAACATAAATGTGTCTAAGCATAATGTTATTGTGGCTCTTCAGGGTCTTAGGTAAATAAACATTTAATTAATTGATAGATTAAATTGGGTTAGGGTTAGAAGCCAGAGAACCTAAGTGCAGATGTAAGTTTTCAAGACAAGAACTCCAGCTTTGTTGTGATTTAACTGCAGAAAACCATGAGACTTCCAGTCTATAAACTTCTGTAAACAATTATGTAATAATTAAGCAAAAGTGGAAAAAAAGCGCTTTTCTAGTCTTAACGACTACTCAACGCAGTTTTACATCATACAGGAACCATTCACCATTCACACACATTCATACACTGTGGCCGAGGCTGCCGTACAAGGGGCCACCTGCTCATCAGATAAACACTCACACACATTCACACTACGATGGCGCAGCATCAGGGGCAACTCAGGCTTGCCCAAGGACACTTTGACATAGGACTGCATGGCCAGGGATTGAACCATCAACCTTCCAATTGGCAGGCAACCGCTCTACCACTGAGTCCCGGTAAGCGACACAGTCACACTAAAGGATGAGAGCATGTACAGGGAGAATAAGACAGGACCTAGGCTAGATCGTTGAGGAGCTCCACAGTTTAAGAAATACAATCAGACAACAGATACAAACAAGTTACGATTAGAAAGGTGGAAGACAACCATTCAAGAGCTATACATTACCAGATGTCCCAACCCACCTCCTCAGACTATCTAATAAAATATTTTGATGTATGTTATTAAAAGCAGCTGTGCCTCTGATGGAAGCCAGACTGGAATTTGTCAAATAAACTTTTTTTCTTTACAATTTCCAAAGGTTCCTTGCAGGCAACTTTCTATAAGTTTCAGCAAGGGACATTGTCAATGATTGTGATGTCCCCGATATCGTCTTCCCCCCCCCTCTATTCTCTCAGGTGGAGAAGACCAAACATTACCTCCTGCTAAGGGAGAAACTGGAGTCTACCCTGCTCATGGGCCAGGAGTCCCTGCAGCCCTGCATCACTGAGGAGCTGAGTGAGTCTCCTCAACCCCCCGAGGTCAACCAGGAGGTCAGCTCCAGTTCAGAAAATATCACTGAGAGGCAGAGGGAGCTCGCTGCTAAGGTCAGCCATCATTACTTAGTGAACACTGAATTTCATATTTGACTTAGTGCAGTCTTAACTGTATTTTGTTGACAGATAAGAATTGTTTCTATGATCTTTGTCACCTCAAGCCGGTATTTTATCTAACTCATGTCATGATTTTCCTTACAGTATCTTGTATCTAACCTTAGAAGACATTTTAAGCTCTCTGTCCTTTATACACAGTGTTTGCGGCTGCTCACTCACTCCTTTAACCGAGAATACAGCCATGTATGTGTCAGCGCCAGTGAAAGCAAGGTAGTGCTCAAACATACCATGTTAACCTACACACACAAAATAATCAGGTTGTCTTTTTGTTCCTCACAGTTAAGCAAGCATTCATCTCTGTGTTTTTGTGTGTTACAGATCTCAGAGATGTCAGTCACAATGCTAAGAGACTCTGCTTCAAACTCTGCTCTCAACACAATCACACCCTCCTCAACATGCCCTTCGCTGGTTGATGGTTGCTATGGCAACACTGAACTCATTATGTATGTAATAATTGTCATCCTTGGTAGCCATGGTACCCTTTGTTGTGTATGACAGTCTGGATTAGCCACATTGTGTATTTTCAGAATAAAATGTTTAGTAACGTGATACCATGATGAAAAGCCTTGGTAGCTGGATGGGGAGGTGTAGGTAGCTGCTTTGGTCCCAGGCTCATAGGCCTCTTGTTTTTCTACGGCAGAGCCCCTATTTCTCGCTCTCGTGCTGTCAGCCCTAGTCCTGACACAGAGCAGGACGCAGAGGCTAAGAAGTCCATCAACGGAGCCTCTGAAACCACACTACGGACCCGCAAATTTGTTCCTGATATCCAGGAAATTAGAGTTAGGTGAGTCTGCCACAGTAACTCTCTGCTGTGGAGACATCTTTTTTGGTTTTACGTGTGGTGATATTTCATCTCTATTTTTGCAGCCCCATTGTGTCAAAGAAGGGTTACTTACATTTCTTGGAGCCACAAACCAACGGATGGGTGAAGCGCTATGTTGTCGTGCGGCGGCCGTATGTCTACATCTACAACACAGAGAGAGATGCTGTGGAGCGGGCTATCCTCAACCTCTCCTCTGCCCAGGTGGAGTACAGTGAGGACCAGCAGGCAATGCTGAAGGTTGGTGATTAACCAAACTCTCCAAAATTCCCTCTTTCTGCTATTTATTTGGTGAAACACTCAGGTGTTGTATTATAAGCTGTTTTGTCTTTTTCACCAGACCCTGTACACATTCGCCGTGTGTACAGAACATCGTGGAATATTGCTTCAAGCCACTAATGACAAAGAGATGCATGACTGGCTGTATGCGTTTAATCCTCTCCTTGCTGGAACTATCAGGTAAAAAATATATAATGTAATAGGTAAAAGTAAACACACTTTTAATTGGAAAATGTATCTTTAAACCTTTTTCATAATACTGAACATCCTTTACATTCAAGCCATTGCCACATGAGTTCCTACAAAGCTAATTAAGACTATCAACTCTACATAACTCTCTCTGGATTTCTCAGTATGACAATGATTAGAAATTGGTGTTTTCCAGTGACTTTTGGAGCAAAAACTCAAGTAAAAATAATGACCTCTTCTGAAGAGTCCATCATGCTTTTTTCATCATCCGTGTCCGTGTGTTAGCTACAGTGTGTGTGTGTGTGTGTGCGCGCGTGTGTGTGTGTGTGTGTGTGTGTGTGTGTGTGTGTGTGTGTGTGTGTGTGTGTGTGTGTGTGTGTGTGTGGGTGGGGATTCCTCATGGGGAGACAGAAACCACGCGCTACAGCTTCAACACAAATACATCTTTTCTGCCTCTCAGGTCAAAGCTGTCGAGAAGACGAGCCGGACAGATGAGGATGTGAAACAAGACTCAAATCTCATGAGAGAGGAATGAATGCAGAGACTAAACATGTACATAGATCCTTGTCCTTATCCCTAACCTTGTGCTGAGCCCCCGCCACCACAGTCACCAACAACCATCAAAGCGCCCATTCCGTGTCAGGCGTTTGCCGCAGTGTGGGTCTTATAGTCTGAAGAACCTCTTCAAAAAGCGGTCACTGTACTGTACTGGAGTTTATTCATAGCTGGATGACTGAAGAAAATGGAGAAAGTAGCAACAGTTTCTTATCTCAGAATACATACGTATAGTAATGTACTGTAGTTGTTGTCAGTGACACATCAAGCCTTATACATTTACATCGTAAAAGAAATGCAGTGGCGTTTGTTTTTACCTAAAGCTGCCATGTCAGTGAGGATCTCATTGCTAATTTGCATCAGTAAATAGAAAATCATGCAGATTCTTCTCGACTCTATGGCTATATATACAATGTCTAACCTGGTTTGCATACAACGTACAGCTAGAAAATACACGCTAAAATAAAAAAAAAAATTAAAGGTGAGTGTAACTCTTCAGAATAATTCTGTTATCTTTCTTTGTCTATAAATCCAGACATCTGCCACCTCTTCTTAAAACTTCTTTGAAACCTTAACACGCAGCCTGGGAAACGAGCAGCATATCATAATAGATCGTGTTCTTGCAACATTTTGATCAATTTATATTGTTTTAGCTACTTTGTAGGAGCACCAAGGGTATTGACATTCACATTCATAACAAATCAAATGTCATCACCATTAATCCTCCCAATTTAAACTCATTCTCTACCTGAATTTTATTTGTTTTAAAATGTGATATATTTAGATATTTAACAGCTGTATTATTTATTTCTGCATGTATTTATTTACAAAGACATTTATATTTCTAAAGTAGTAGTACCGTGCAATTTATGCACACCGCACTTTTTAATATGAGTTCCTTAAATGTTTCAATTATACAACCTTGTCCTCGTGCAGTTAATGCAATTTAAACAGTTTAATCATTTTGATTGGCCACTTTCTTTGTGCTGAAGATCTCTTGAATAATAATATCTCCTTTTATGATTAGGATAATTGTACCTGACCTTCGACCTGACTAATTTACATCTAAAAGTTCAAAGTAATGTTAGGTAGAGAATAGTAAGGTGGTCCGGCCATCCTCAGCTGCACAAAGCTACCTTGATAAATGAACAAAAGTACAAACTGTTCCTCACAGTACAGAATAAGGAACTGGTTTTCTGAATGATATTTATATTGATTAAATGTAGTGCCTCTCTTTTCAATCATACTGTACAGTATGCCTCTGCACCAGTTGCTTTGAAACTACATCCTCCATGCTGCTATAGTACTGTTCTGGAAGTGTCTGCAGATCACATCACTTTCCTGCTTTCCTCATCATCATCATCATCATCATCATCATCACTACTTACATATTCAGACAATAAGGTATGAATGTTACATATCTACTATGGCAATCAGCTGTCATGTAGTATGGCATGTCCATAACACAGAGAATACTTTATGTTTGTACATATGTATATTATTGTGTTAACCTCTCATGTGTTGATTGGAAACAATCATTACTGTTGACAGTTTCAAAGTGCAGGTTGAAAGACTGTAAAACTGTTCTTTTTAATCCCTTCATCTGATCCTTGATGAAATTGCTACTGTGCTTTTTCTACTGCATTTGATTCAAATTGATTATCAATCCAAAAATTGAACCTGTTTAAAAACTAGGTACAGTTGCAGCTTGGGAGTTGTTGTGTGAAGGTTGATTGATAAGCGTGCCTCAGGTTAGCCAGCCTAGAGTGCATGCTCGCTGACAGTATGACACTTTACTTACATTCTAGGACAACATCTCCAATCATTAAACTGTTACACAAAAGCGCAAGAATAATATATTTAGCAGGGGATTCAATTGTAACAGCAATTCAGTATGTTTTTATTTTTGTTGCTGAGGTAATCCATTCAATACCTTACTCTACTATAAACATATTTTCGTATTCTGTTTGTTTTGGACATATTTCTGAAGTGATCAACTCAAAACATTTTACAACCATACATGTGTGAACTGTCAGTAGTTGTGGCTAA
>JABXJD010000299.1:627500-652500 GCA_013375575.1 Percina caprodes | reverse complement strand
TCATCCAGACCAGTCATACATACTGGCTAGTTAGCTAGCTAGCTAGCTAATGATTGACACAGGCAGTAGTAAACCTATCCAGGACACCTTCACATCACTTCACAAGGTTAGACACAACGTCAAGAATTTCAGCCTGCCGCGTCACACGAAAGACACGGCAGAATATCTTATTCATAAACTACAGCTTGAAAGCAGATTAACAGTTAAATGGAATTATACTAGCAAAAATGATTTAGCAGCACTTGCTAACGTTAGCCTTAGCTAAAGTTAACAGATTTTGCTTACAGTAATTTAGCGTCAGTTGGCTAAATATCATCCCGGTCTCGCAGGCATTTCCAGGGATGGGACATGTTGTTTTAGCTAATGTTCCAGTTATTTTACACGTTTCCCCGTGCATTAAAGCATAGTTGGCACCAGGAAGCTACCCGATAACTTGACGTTAGTGAGGAGCTATACGTTAACGTTACCTGTCCCAGCTGCCGCTGACAGAGTGGACAGCCAGTGTTATGTTAATGCTTCAAATGTCTAACACACCTCTATAGTCTCTGTTTGAGTCCCAGTTGGCTTTTAAGTACATACTACAATGATTAGAAATGGAGTAGCTAGCCTACACAGTAGTTACATCTGCTGAAAATATTACCTAAAATTACTACTACTACTACTACTACTACTGCTACTGTCCTTTAAACACACTCATGCTTTTAAAATTAATACAAGTCTCACTAATTTAAAAGTGGAGAGATATCAATAAAAACTTTCTTGTGTTTTGGAAATATTGCCTGACTTTACAAAACCTTTATCTGACGCCACTTTACTTCAGTCTACCTTCTGCCCATTGTCTACTGTTTGCCTGTTTTTCTTGTGTGTTTACTTGTTTGTTTGTTTGTTTGTGTCTTTTGCTGTTATTGTTGAGAATGCTACTGTAACAAAGGAATTGAAAACAGATAAAAACACAGGACTAAAAGTTACAGTGCAGTATGTAGACATAGACATTCTGCTAAATATTTTTTATAATATATGTAATATCATATTTTCCCTAGGAGTGTTGTGGCCAAACAATCTGATGACATCACCACCTTCACTGGCCATACCTTTCAACATTATTCTGAAATGAGTCTAGACAGGTAGGAAGGCTTGGTCATGTCTTATTAGTCAGTCATTTACTCTGAAAGTTAAACTGAGTGGATGCAAAATTAGATAATTAGATTATTTTAAATCTCTTGATGTTTTTGTTAAAATAAAATGAGAGAACGTTTCTCTCCAATGTATCTTATGTAATGTAGGATCTACATGGATTACAATGCCACGTCTCCACTGGAACCACAAGTGATCCAAGCAGTTTCTGAAGCCCTCCAGGATGCCTGGGGAAACCCAAGTAGCAATTATATAGCAGGTGAAGATTACTTAAACCTTTATCTCTGTGTGTGTGTGTGTGTGTGTGTGTGTGTGTGTGTGTGTGTGTGTGTGTGTGTGTGTGTAAATTAATTTATTATCATCAAGCTAATGCTGACTTTCCCTAATGTGCCTTCTCAGCATCCAACTAATGATGATGTTGAAATCTCAGCGTGCAAACAATGAAGTTCTTTTTGTATACATAAATTTTATTTCTAGGTACTAAAGCCAAGGTAATAATTAATCACTCCAGAGAGAGTGTGGCGAGAATGATTGGAGGTAAAGCAGAAGACATCATTTTCACATCAGGTGGAACAGAGGTAATCAGTCTGTTGATGCCCTTTCAGCTCTGGTTTTTAAAAGCTACATCAGTTTTGTGTGATTCTGGAAAATATTTTGTGCAGAATATTGGTTCATAGCAAACAAGTCTTCTTTCAGGCCAATAATCTGGTGCTTCAGACTGCTGTAGAGCACTTCAGGAGAAGCTGGAGGGCTGCAGAGCAAGGTGAAGGGCACCAGAATGGCACCAATGCTCTTCCTCACATTATCACCTCAAATGTGGAACATGACTCGGTCAGACTAGTAGCTGAGCACCTACAGAAAGATGGCAAGGCAGGTAGGAGACAATCCTGTAAAATGTTATTCAGATAAATGCCAAGAGAATATTTTTTATTGTATTCTATATTAGCTTCCTCACATGTATAACCTTTCTTGACTTGCTTGGGTAACTGTTTTTGTCACAGATGTGACATATGTACCTGTGTCTAAGGTGACTGCCTGTGTGGAAGTGGAGGATATCATTGCTGCGGTGCGTCCCAACACTTGTCTCATCTCTATCATGCTGGCCAACAATGAGACAGGAGTCATCATGGTAAGATAGAAATAGACTCTTCTACGGTCACCTATAAATGTATCTCTTAGTACTAACAGTATTGCTGTTAGAGAAATTCTACTTTGATTATCATAAAGGATGTTAGAGTAGAACAATCCTTCAATTTGTGAAGGTGAAATAGGTGCTGATGAAGCTGATAAATCCTTCCTTGTATCGATACACTTCCAATGTTAAAAAAAAAGTTCTGTGTACAGTGCAGTCTAATGTGCCTTAAAAGCTTAAACATGTATCTCTTGTCAGCCAGTCCAAGAGATCTGTCAGAGAATAAACTCTCTCAACAAGCAGACTGATCGGCTCAGGATCTTGCTCCACACTGATGCTGCTCAGGCTCTGGGGAAAATCCGAGTAGATGCCTGTGTACTGGGAGTGGATTACCTCACCATAGTGGGACACAAGGTCAGGCATCTGTTATATAAAATATATTTATTTGGCATCACAAATATGTTAGTACATGTTATTGATAGGTTTTGAAACATTTGTAGTTCTATGCCCCTCGGATTGGTGCATTGTACGTGAACGGCCCTGGAACAAAAACACCTTTGTATCCCATGCTGTTTGGAGGAGGACAGGAGAGAAACTTCAGACCAGGGTAACATAATACATAGTCTTACTTATAATATAAGTACCACATATGCATTAAACAATGGTCAAGCTCTAAATATAAGGGTCTATTTTCTCTTTCTAAAAATTACAGCACAGAAAACACACCAATGATTGCTGGTCTGGGAAAGGTATGTTTCTGGCTCCATATACTGTATGTGTTCCTGGAATTCTTTACTCTTAAGCAGGTTTTATCTCCCTCATGTAATTATGCATAATTCAGTGGAGAAATTAATGTCTTGTCAAAGCAGTTTGGCAGTTGGTCACAAATCTTTAACAATAAGTTTTTTGCACAATTGCTGAAAATACCACAGCGGTTGCCATTATTATTATTTTTTAATTCATATTTTATTAGTGTTCAGAATCTCATATACACCTGTTTCAATATATCAGATTCTATGACAAACAATATACTTATTCTCTTACTTATTCAATTATAGAAATTAAAAGCGGTTGTGATTCTATACTATAATTTATGAAGCTGAAAATGTTTAGACTGTTTGCCATTTAAAATCGCAGCTCATCTTTAGACTGTAGCTTGTTGTGTTATTGAATTGAGACTTTAAAATAGTTTCTAATGTACTAAATAAAAAGGATACATGATCATTTCTTAAATTTTAAAATCCCTGCAATTTCAGTTGCATTAAAGCCTCCCCAATTAGTTAGGGTTAGCGTAATCCTAACTATGCTTCAAGTGGTAGCATAATGCTCTATTGCGCATGTGTGGAACGCGTCCTCCAAATGGATTGTATAACAAGACCTACTATGCGCCAGCATTGTCTGCAGCTGTTCCTGTACGTGTCTGTTCCGTTTCACAGATGATCTAATTCATGTAGTACTGTCAGAATATCAAATATGACAAAACATGATTTTTGATGAAAATGACCAACTTGTAACTTAAATACCATTGATATTGTTTCTTTATTTAGACCCCTAAAACGTTTAATTTGTAGCAACTGATTTATTATGTGTCTGTTAGGCTGCAGAACTAGTGACCTGTAATCTGTCAAATTATGAAGGTCATATGCGAAGTACCAAACTTTACCTGGAGGAACGACTGAAGGTAAGTTTGAATCCATTTAGAGAGATGGAAACTGTGATAGATGTCAATAGTAATGTTA
Organism: Percina caprodes; assembly: GCA_013375575.1. Taxonomy (NCBI): domain Eukaryota; kingdom Metazoa; phylum Chordata; class Actinopteri; order Perciformes; family Percidae; genus Percina; species Percina caprodes. The sequence continues at coordinate 648,495 of JABXJD010000299.1, read as the reverse complement.
TCAGTTTATGGCGTGATTGTGTTCATTTGAACTGTACTATGACTATGATTAACAGGTATTTTTGTTCTTTGATTAAAAATTCTAACTTACATTAGCATTATTATTACCTGTTGCTTCCATTTTTCTGCATTTAAAAAAAGCGTACCATCAGTATGTTTTCTTTTCAGGCCATCTTTAAAGACAGGATCCACTTCAACAGCCAATACCCTGGCTCTGCTATGCTCCCTAACACATGTAACGTGTCCATCCTGGGCCCAACATTACAAGGTGATCTTATAACTCCTCTGTCTCTGTCCTATGTCTGGTCTGCCCTGCCAGTGCAAAAACAGTGTCCTCTACCCCTACACCAATGTTTGTCAGAGACAGTTCATGACTTGCACAGGGCTATTTGTAAACTACAAAGGCTTTAAATGATTTCTCTCTCTCTCTCTCTCTCTCTCTCTCTCTCTCTCTCTCTCTCTCGCTCCTGCTTTAGGTTGGAGAGTATTGTCCCACTGTAGGAGGCTGTTGGCCAGTGTTGGTGCCGCCTGCCACTCAGACACTGGAAACAGGTAAAGGAGGCCCTCTTTACCTGTTATGCTTTCATCCAGACACCATAATGATTGGGTTGGATAACTCCCCTGCACTGCTCTCTGTCTGTTCATCAGGCCTTCCCATATCCTTCTGAGCTGTGGTGTCCCCTCACATGTGGCAGCTAATGCCTTGAGGTTGAGCGTGGGCAGGGGCACGACCAAAGCAGATGTGGATGCAGTTGTGGAAGATCTGAGGGAAACTGTGCAGCTGCTGGAAGAAATGGACGGAAAGCTTTCATGTGCTTAGACAGTCCTGTAGGTCAAATCATGTAGGTCAAATATGGATGTACAGAATTAAAAATACATATACTGTGTTTATTGTTACATACAACTGATCATGTAAAATGGATGCAATATTTAATATAAATAATAAAAGGGAAGATGTTCTGGTGAAATGACTGTACTCAGCTTCCATTACGTCATGTAAGTAGCTAATCAGCTAATTGGAGCCGGGGCAACGTGTGTAAGCATTATTGAATTAAAATATTAAGATACACTTTTAATATTTTTTCACTAATCAACTGTAAAATATATTTAGATTATAATCTTGCAAATTCATAATCAGTTTATTCCCCCACTGAGATGATTTTTTTAAATAGTTGTAAAAAAACAAACAACACTCATTGTAATCCACAATGCCTGGGCTCTGACTTCTCCCATTACTTAAGTTTCCGTGCCGCCTCAGTTCCCCCATCTCCAGTGAAGCGTTGGTGTGTGTGCCAGCATATGGTCACTGCCACACAAAAGAGAGCAGGAGGCCACAAGTTCTGCGCCTCCACACGTCTTTCATTACCTTTCTATCTCACTGGCTCTGACCCCCTCCTCTCTCCCCACTAGTCATGCTGACCAGCTGGCTGCCGCTTGGGTGTCATTTTCCTGGCTCTGGAAGAGGCTATGAGTGAACGAGTTTATGTTATTGATGAGAGTTGAGCATGAGTGAGAAAGAGATGGTACCCTGGTGGGAGAGAACTCCAGGAAGCTTGTTCTGTGTGCCATAACCTACTCATAGCAGCCCGGGATGGTGCTTCATCGGGCCATCCAGGCTGCTCGAACAGGGGATCTTGCAAACTTGAGGGAGCTGGCATCTTCTGGTTACCTCTCACCTGCAATCACAGATGCTCAGGGTGCAGGCCCAGTGCACCACGCGGCAAGGTGTGGACGCCTGGAGTGCCTGCAGTTCCTGGTGAGCGAGCTGGGGTTGGCAGCTAATGCCCGGGCCTTGAACAGGGCCACACCAGCACATGATGCAGCAGCTACAGGCCACATCCGGGAGCTGCAATGGCTGGTAGATGTGGGAGGCTGCAACAATGAGGTAAATTAATCCAATGTTAAGAGGAAAAATCTACCCTCAAGAGAGCTCAAATGCCTTGGAGAGATGCCTAATGTCCAGTTTTCCTGGTAATTTCTACCGACTCCATCGTATGTGAGTCTAAATTCAGACAATGGCTTAAGATGGTCATCTAACTGATCCCAGAGTATAGTTACATCACTGCAGCTGTAAAAGGCACTGTACACCATGTATTACCAGCTGATTACATCATATGGTGTTGACTTACTGGGTATCCATTAGTATTATATAGCAAGTAATAATTAGTAATTATGTCCAGATGCTTGAGGGAGGTCTCACTGAACTTTGTATTGAGTGAAGTCTGTATGCATCACTGTTTCCTTAAAATGATACGTGCCCATTTTGATTGAATGTGCAGAATTGAAACGTAATGTTTCATCTTATGTTTTTTTTTTATTGTTAATTTTTATATACATTATTTTGTTTGTATTGTTTATTAATTGAGACCACCAAATATCTTAATTGTTGGTCCTCACACGAATCCCTACTATCCCTAATATCTTGTACTATCTTTTGTACATATTAGTAATTTGAGATACTGATAATCAAGTGTATTACCATAACCCTTCACAGCAGAGGAGTTCAATATGTCTAAATCAAGCTTCATCTTTCTCTCATTTATAATTCTATTTTTTAAATATTTAAAAGTTCAATTAAAACATATCTATTGATTAGAGAGGATGAGTAGACAATGAAGCATTGGTAAAAACATGTATGTTTGTTGAATTGTGAGATGTGTCCAGAGAGGATGAAAGAGATGTTATTTGACGATAATATGTGGATATACCTGCCTTAAAAATGTGTTCAACCAAAATGTGATGACTGCGCTGGTGGAGCTGCCTATGTGTTTGTCCTTGTCTTATGTGTCTATTTTGTTATTTTATGAGTTGTGTCATGAAATGGTAGTGTATGGTTAGTTAATGTCTTACAATTTTATTTTTATTGTTAATGAGGTTGTAATGTGTATTTATTATTTGCATTGCTAAATTTTTTAAGTGAGTTGTAAGGACCTCAGGAAGAATAGCACCTGCAATGCAGGAGCGAATGAGGATCCTAAACAAATCTTCATAATGTTTCCAGGATAGGGATGCTGCTGGTGCCACTGTACTCCACCTCGCAGCCCGGTTTGGTTGTGTGGAGGTCATTAAGTGGCTGCTGTCTGGTGGAGGAATGGCAGAGGTGGAGACAAACTGTGGAGCTGTACCTGCTCACTATGCTGCAGCCAATGGGGACCTCACCTGTTTAAAATTACTTATTCAACAGGCACCTGGGTGAGTTCACAGCAATCACTAATTGTTCTTTGAAATATGGCGGCGGTCACACCTGAATGCAGTAGTGCCCCGCCCCAGTAGATGTGGGTGTTAGTCATAGACTATTAAAACTATTTGTTAACAAACTATTATTTGAACAAAGGCATAACAGGAACAGGGAAGTCTAATCTAATTTAAAATTGAAGAAAAGAAGCCTGACAGCAAGCTGCCTCCTACTGTCCCGCTATTAGAGACCAGTGCCTGGCCATTTACTTTACCAGCCTTGCAACTGGAACCTACTATCTGCTCAGGTTACCATGAGGAGAGCTAGAATGATAAGCTTTCAAAGAAAACAATCATAATTTACATAACTATACAATAACCAACCAACCATAACATATTTTGACAGTGGTCAGTCTCTCACAGCTTAGAGTGGTTCCCAAAATGTTTTGTCTGATGGAGTTTGCATCAGTACTATACAGCATGTACCAACTCAGCGCCCTTTTGGGCTCTAAACTGTCTCCATCTTAAAATCAATCTCCAATATTTACCCCGGTGGGGGGGGCGTTGTTACGTCTCTGGTCACGCCACTGTTAGAAACATGCCATTTTTTTAGGTTGGGTAGAATCTATCTCCGTTGATCCTGTTAGTGTGTTTGCTGCTTTCATGGCTGTACTAACGTTACAGCTGTAGCATCCTGGCTTCACATGTTTACAGGTCTAGATCTGGCAACCCGGCCTATCTGTCCAACTGGCCAGTTGATACCAATACACAGGCCCAAAGGCTTTTGCTGACAGTGACTTGTGTTAACAAGAAGCACACGGACTGTGTCTCAATTATTAACCACTATAATAAATGTGTTGCTATTAGACACACCCAGTTATATGATAGTATTATGGTAGTTACAGCTTTGGGTGCAACTATATGTAGGTTTCTTTTATTTAATTAGTTTATTTATTCAGTCCTCTAGCTGATATACTTTCAATAAGTTATTCTGTATGTGTAAGTTATGTGTATTTCTATGTGGAATCAGATTTTGATTGGATATTATCAAGTCATCAGTCACAGCTCATAATTAAACAAAAGTACATTCCATAATATGTCATTTAGCGGAAGCTTTTATCCAAAGTGACTTCCAATTAAGTGCTTTCAAACTTGAAGGTGCAAAACTCCAGACATCAAGTAGTAAGTGCATGTACATTAGCTTTACATAAGCAAAACTACAAAGAGCTAATTCAAAGAGCAGCTTTAGGAATATTTATATATATATTTTTTTTTAATCGCTCTCAGCCATCCTAATGCCACAAACCGATTTCCGGGATTGTTTAGGTGCCACTAGAAATTCTGCTGGATGTCCGTCCCCATCCTCTGTCTCTGTCTCAGGGTTCTAACCTGCGGCTGATTTCTGAGGACTATGGTTACCTGGTCCTCAGATCTTCGCAGGGTAAATCCAGACAACTAGCTAGACTATCTGTCCAATCTGAGGACTCTGGTTACCTGGTCCTCAGATCTCTGCAGGGTAAATCCAGACAGCTAGCTAGACTATCTGTCCAATCTGAGGACTATGGTTACCTGGTCCTCAGATCTCTGCAGGGTAAATCCAGACAGCTAGCTAGACTATCTGTCCAGTCTGAGTTTTCTGTTGACGACTAAAACTACATCTGAACGTACACATGTTCCACCAAAACAACTTCCTTCCTGAGATTATTTAGCAGAGGCACCGTGGCTCAGTCCAGAGCTTAGCCCCGCCCAAGACGATTGTGATTGTTTAAAGAAATGCCCATAAACTAGAGCACGTTTTTTCTCCCATCCCAGATTACTGTGTTGTACTGGGCAGCTTCCAGATATGAATGCCTAACTGTGAATGTGATCAGGTCATTGTTGCAAATAAGAATTTGTTCTCAATCAACTTTAAAAAAAGCCAGACCTTCCTGTGCAGCGCTGTGGAGAAAGGTCTGGCAATGTGAGACTGGTCCAGAGGAGCAAGTAAACACGTGAATTTATAATCCCATCTATAAATCTCATCTCTCCCACATCTCATGAACCTAAGACAGAGGCACTTAGTAAGTAAAAAGTCATTTCCTTGCTATAGGAGAGTATGACTGTAATTTGCATGAGGCATGGCGGGGTCAGACAATCACATGTGACCATGTAATTGACAGTAACCTGTCAATAATACATGCCTAGACACTGTTAGTCACATGCAAGCCTTGCTGTTGTTGTTGCTGAACAGTATGTACTGTATGTCAGTGTAAATGCAGCTCTGCTGTGTTAGCAGGCTTGATGGATGACATTAACTAAAATGTTTTTATCCTTTGTTTCTATCCTAATGTACTGTATTTTCTTTCCTATGTTTCTGAATTGTAAGATTGCTGTTGGGATTCTTGTTGGAGCAAATAATGAGATGCCAAAGTTAACATCTTTATACTGACTTTTGTTTGGTTTTGAAACCCCAGTATCTATTTAAAGTTTCAGAGTATCTAGACATTATCATCAGATCATGAGTCCTGCATTGAAAATGTTACTTGGTATTTATCGTAAGGAAAATGTACTTAAAGTATTACAAATAAAATTTCTCACTGCAGAATAAGCCTCACATTCTAGAAAGTGGAAACAATCCAAACAGTCCTGTCCGTCAACTAAGTGATTCATGGTCTAATCATTCCAGATGGGCTTGTATGCCGATATATTGTTGGCTGGTTTAAATTATTATAAAACGTGTATTTTGTAATTGTACCACCACTGGATATCATTACTATATTCACCTTTGTAGAATTCTTCCACATGTTTTTTTGATATCATAAATCATTTTAATTTGGTTAATTTTATCAGGCAGAATTTATGATATTGTTCCCAATACTGAAAACATGTTTTAAAGCATTTAATGGCTGATAGTAACTTACACTTTTACCTCCCTGTTGGACTACAGATGTGTGGACCACCAGACTGTCACTGGTGCTACCCTGCTCTATCTGGCCTGCCAGGAAGGGCACCTGCATGTGGCAGAGTACCTTGTGAATGACTGCGGTGCTGACGTCCACCTGAGGGCCCACGATGGCATGACCTGCCTGCATGCTGCTGCTCACATGGGCCACCAAGCTGTGGTGCTATGGCTGGTCAGTAGAGAAGCACAACAAAGTATTTCCTAGATATAATTCATATTCTTTCACCACGTTGCTGTTTTTTCATTAACCCTGAATAGGTGACCACTACTGGTGTCAGCTTGTCCTGCCAGGACAGAGATGGAGCGACTGCTCTGCACTTTGCTGCCAGCAGAGGGCATTGTTGTATCTTGGAGAGGCTGCTTCACATGGGTTCAAAGGTCATCAAGGATTACTGGGGAGGGACACCACTTCATGATGCTGCAGAGAATGGAGAGCTGGAGGTTGGACGCAACCTTTTTTATTTAATATATATTTTTAAACAATTGAACTAAAACATTGATCTAGATGACAACACACAGAAAAATACACTACTCACACCAAAGAAGGCACAGTGCACCTCCTCAACACAACGTTTTTCTTTAGTTTTTTGTTGTTCTTGTTATAGTTTTTGTCTTATTTTTTCTAAATAAACTAAACTGCTTTTCATAAAGCAATGTTTTATACATATTGCTGTGTCTTGGTCAACTATAGTGTTCTATTTTTTCTTTCAGTGTTGTAAAATCCTGTTGGCCAATCAAGCGAACCCTTCAGATCGGGATGTAGATGGCTTCACAGCAGCCGACTTGGCAGAGTACAATGGACACCATGAATGTGCCAGATATCTCTGTGCTGTGCAGACAAATGTAAGCTTTCTCACTCTCACCTACAGAATATTTTCCTGCTTTGTGTCCTCTCTTTGTGTCAGCACTGCCCAGCTGTTTACTTTGGCATGAAAATCAAAGCTAGTTTGGGAAGTGCAGTCAACAACAAACATCTGGAAGATCTTGTTGAATCATTTTCTTAATTTGCAACATGTATTTCATGCAGGTTAAGCCTTTCCTGCTCCAGCGCTGTTGTCTTCCATTTCCTATGCTCTCAGTTTAAGTGGACTAAGAAAGTGGAAGATGATTGTCTTTGTGTTGAATAAGGTATTACAAGTGATGGTGCCGTGAGTGCTGGAGGGGATTCTTTCGTTCTCAATTAGCCACTGAGAACACTTCTTTTGTTTTGTGCAGAGAGCACAATACTCCTTAATGTGATTGATGAATATTTTAGTGTTAGCACATTGTTTATGCCGGTGTTGACTATTCAAATCAGAGGTCAATGCAGTAAAAAAAAACTGACCTGTATTTAAATGTGCTGTGTCCAGCCTGTTTATAGCTTGATTTATTTGTTTTTCTTTTAAATAGCTACATAATAATTAGGTTTAGAGGATTACAGTTGACACTGATACTGAAATGTGAGCTTGTGGAGTTGATTTTAAATAGGAAACAGATTATACTGTTAAAGCCTATGGGGACCACTCTGTCAGCCGACCTGTTAAAGCCTCACAGCTGTCCACCTGCTGCCTCTCCTTGGTTCTTCCCATCGCACTTCATTTGTCGCCTATAGTGCACACTACACAGTGATGTACACAGAGTAACGAAAGCTGTTGGCCAAAAGAAGCCATTAATAAGTCAGCAGAGAAGAGCAGCACTCATACATAAAGAGGATGATGATAGGGAGCCAGCAAGGCGTGGCTGCTGAGCTCTCCTTCACAAATAATCCTCCTATCAACAATGGGGAGCTAATTAGCGTAGGGGCCGCTGCCACGTCGAACGCAGCCGCAGCCAGCTAAGGGCCTATCAGTTACCCCTCTCCAGCGGCTCAGGTGGAGGGCCCATGGGCTGAGCCCGTTATGAGATCCACAAGCTTAAGTTTCAGCGTTTTCACCATTCTGATGCCTGGAACCGGCAACTCTATCCCTCTGTGGGCTTGGAGAGCAGGATGTCATTGGCTTCAAACAAACGTTTGATTGTGTGTCGTGTTTTTTTCCAGGGATTTGGAAGTGCTATGATTGTCACCTTTGGATACTGTGTAATGTTGGTAATGACAGAATGATGTATTTGGTTTCTAGGCAGTGTATTAATTGGACACACAGATGCAGGCTTGATGTGAACAGAGAGGTCATTTGATAGAGAACCTCACATAGCCTTTTTAGGATTTAAATCCTCATAATAGTTACATAATATAAACTAACTATATAATATTTGAAACCTACTGAACATGAGCTGTACAAGTAGACATGCGTTAATTACATTTGTGGTGGTGTAAGTTTGTAAAGTGCTGTGGAGATCACAGGTGTCATTGGTTCTAAAGTGTCAGTCAGATAATCTCATTTCCGAGCAGCAAGCTGAATGGATTGGGACAGTGACTGGGGTGAGCTGTGTATTTGGCCTCTTCGCATGTTTGGATCACTCACAGCGAGGTCAGACTTGTTCAGCGCTGTCAACCGCTCTTCCTCTTCTCGCATCTCAGGAACAGCTGCAATCAAATAAACAGACTGTGGTGTGAGGGTTACTTCATACACATTGGAGGCTTTTGTTCTCCATTCACAGCGATCAGACCCAAGATACTGTTGTTTGAGAAAGGTATTTTTAAAAAAGGAAACACATTGCTTCTCATGTGTTTTTGTCAAGATTTTAGTTTTTTTGCAATGATAATATTTATAAATTATGTAATCAACATTATCACTAGAGAGCATCTGATAGACTCAACGTGTTCTTTATTTTGTCAGAGATAAAATAATGTGAGGATATGCTTCATCCTCTTTCACATCAGATTTGTTGATTTGTCTCAGTCTTATAAAGACTTGGCTGCATTCCAGTTCCATGTGTCTCACAGATGGGGGGATATTTTACAGAACTATAAATTATAGCTCCTATCCCCATACACCTTGTAATACTCTACACACATTTGATACTTTGAAAAGTATTTAATGCAATGTGTTAAAATCTAGTAATAATTGTAGAGCTGCAATCATTTTTCCATTAATCAAGTAGTTGATTGACAGAAAATGAATTTGCCACTATTTTAATAATCGTTTTACATTTATTTAAATGCCAAAAAATCACTGGCCATAGCTTCTCAGATGATGATGGTGATAGTGATTATTAGCTTATTTTCTTTATGCTGTATTCTACAACATTAAACCACCTATATGAATATTGTAATGGTCATCGGTCATAGCACTCTGTTTGCTGCTAGCTTTTTCACATTAACAATCAAACCCATCTATTTAAGCTTTTGGTGTCACATTGTGTTTCCACTGTCACAGTTTACAAACCATCTGAAGTAGATTTGTACCCCCACTCACAAAAAAGCTGGATAGATTAACTCCTCTGTTCAATTGTCCCAAGTGGAAAAAGCTCTTTTCCAGCTGTTTTGACAAGTTTTGTGTTGATACTTCCCTTCGTGCAACAACATGGCCAGTTTGTCCATGCATTAGTGACGTTAGCGGCCACTCTATCCTATCCCTTAATTATTAACCGCATTCTCCGATCAGAGTTTATTGTTTATTGCCTGCCGATCCTTGGCTACTGGCAGAGATGCTGCTGATGGTGTCAAACAAGTGGTTGGTGATCTTAAGATAGTGTCACATCATTGACACAGAGTGAGCGCTCAAGATACCTGGCTGCACGAGTCGTTGCCTCCATTCAGTCATACCAGAGTGCCCTGGGACATTGTTGAAGATCAAGGTTAGTAGGTTTTAGGTTGGTTTATAGATCATTTCCACTATAGTCTGTGCAGTCTGTGCTGATTTTGCTTGTTTTTACTCCTCTTTATGCTTTATTGCATTACATTATTTGTCCTTGAGTTCATAAGTGACATGACATGCTGAGTAATTAGTTATGTGAAAGGAAAGTTGTGTTAAGCCCTAGCTAACAGATGTTTTGGCAATGTTTATCCTATTTTCTGGTCAGTTGTGCCCTCTTACGGTGAGGACAACATGAGGACAACATGAGGGCAACATGAGGGCAACAACGGTTAGGCACAACTAATATTCCAGGCACATGACCATACTATAGTACTGTATGTTGTCATTGTTGATTTCTTTTGCAAATTAGACATGATTTTTTTTCCTTTTTTTGAATCCTGCACAGTTTCTAGAGTCTACAGTTTTCTGATCCATTAGCTGTTAACAATGTTCCATTATGAAGTAGATAAATTTGTCTTCTTTAGCTAAGCTACAGGGGGTGCAAAAAAGCTGTACATCTTGGCAAAAACGTTGTGCACGTCAGTAGTTACCCTCTCATGTATTTACCTCCTTGTGGGAAACTTGATAGTATTTTAACACGTGAGTGGACATGTATTTACACTATAGTGTTCTGTGTATAATGTTCACCTGCTGTATACATTCCACATTGCAATTTATCACCAAGAACGTGAATATTTCATGTGGAAGCAGGTTGTTTTAATGATTGACTCCAGAATTACAAGACATGTTTTTAAATACCCATGGTGTTCTGAAATGCTTAAACCCTCTTGTGGCTCGACCCACAGAGACCACAGATTACTGGTGCGGCATGTCCGACAATGAGGCAGCACTGAGTAGCTGTTTCTTAACTCTTGGCTCCTAATCTGCAGTGATCAGGGCTCTTTGTGGTCTTTGATAGAGGATGAGTAGATCCAGGCCAATACAGGGCTAGGCTAACTACAGTATATCTGCGTGGCAATTGTGATGTGGTGCTGATGAAAACCAAATGCTCTCTGGCCACTGGGTCTAATTAAACACACACACGGACCGGTTCATCATAGCTTTTAGGACACTGAACTGTTACGAGATGGGTCACAAAGGAATCAGGCTCCCCTTCCCCTTTTCCCAGCCCCATAGTTTATCTATTTATGAATTGCACAACTTCGGGGAAGTTAATTCCTCCGCCTGAGCAGTGTCACAGCATATTTCGTGCTGTTGGACATCAAAGTGCTGTGTGAGAGGAAATGGCAAGGACCACCTCACGGACACAAAGCACAACAGCATGCAGCAGCATATTAGGGCTGCCTTTGATGTTTTGGTTACTAATAATGTCCTTGGAGAGCTGAATTTGATATGCATTCTGCATGGAGTTCATTAGAACAATGCAGGTTCATTAAAGGGGATCTAAATGTTTCCTTACATCCTCCCTAGAGTGGTGTGAAATGCTGCCAATTATTCAAGGTTGCTTACTATTCCATGTGCTTGTTTGGTTCTTTTGTCTTTCATAATGTCTTCAGGCCTTTATGTTTAATGCTGAAATGTTTTGATGTGTTTGTTTCAAACTAGAATGTTTCATTTTCTTGTAACCTATTGCTTACATTTCTTAAAGGTCCACTGAATAAAAAAAATAAAAAAATGTTTTCACAGGCATAATGTACAGTTAATTTGATGATAAAAAAACAACTAAGCCAATCTAACTCTTACTTTCATGCTTAGCCTAATATACTTGACTCTCTTTACACCAGGCCTCCATGTCATACTGACCTGTAGAAAACAATCCAAATAAATCTGACTATAGGAATAATTGTGTGATTGATTACACTGCCTAAACCTACATTTCTATCTCCCCCAATCTGTACATGCTCTATTTCTGCCATAAACTGTATGTTCCTATCTTTGGACAGAACTAAATACATATTTTGTTCCTTTACACGTACCTGTTAATATTGTGACTTGACAACAGATAAAAAGGGAAATAACGTCCCAATAAAACAATAAACAGTTTCCATTAGTTTTACATTAGATGTGATCTAAAAGTTCACACTATTAGCTTTTTGTTGTATGGTAAGGATGTATGGTGTTCAGGATGTAAAAAATTAAAATGTACAAAAACAATATCTATAAATGTGTTTAGGCTGTGTGTGCTTATTCATGTTTTGTCCCACATACAGAGGAACAAAACATTTGACTCAATCAGCATTGAGTCAAATGTAAAGTTACAGTACAAACCTGGTGTTTGATAAAGACAAAAACTGTAGCAAAAGCATTTGTGATTGCAAAACAGAGTTTTGTCACATTTATAACATATAACATAATATTGGCTCTTTGAATCGCTGATGTTTGCAGACAGCCTGCGCTGATAATCCCATCGAGGTCATTTCCCCGGTGGAGGAAGAAGTGAAGATAAAGCCGGCTGTGTTGTTGCAGTGCAGCAGGGAGGACTACTACGGCTGCCTGAGTGACATATGCAGAGACAGTTACGGCAGTAACACAACCATGGATACTTTAAAGGTAAATGCTGAGTTCAGTTTTTCACCACGTTTTCCATTCTTCTCATTTTACCTATATGACCCAAAGCAATCAGGCCATGTCTCTTTTTTGTCCAAACAAGCAACCTGAGAGTGAGGATTCCCCGCAGGCGAGATACCCTCTGCCCCCTTCTGCACCTCCTTCACCTTCTGCTTCATCCACACCTGCCCAGCCGGAGAAAACGGCTGTCAACAAAATAGAGAAGATTCAAATTGCGACATCTGGTGAGAAAACCTTATTCAATCTTAATTTAATCATTATATATTACTAAAACTGTGTATTATTGTTATTATTACTATGTACTGGTTACATTAGAGTGAGTAAGACAGACACTTCTGATTTGTATTTCAGTTATTAAAGGTTTCAATCAGCCCAAGGCCGCTGGGAGCAAGATAAGTCTCTCTGCTGATAGGACAATGTTTCCTGATGCTAACCTCCTGGGTGGAAGAAAACTTCTTGGCAACATGAATTCCATTAAATCCTTAAAACAATCAGGATTATCAGGGGTTTTCCCTGGACAAGCAGTAAGTGCAGTAAGCTTTCCCAGTTTGTATATCCTTCCTTTGTAAGCACTTCCTTTCTTTTGCTAAAATGCCATGTCTGTGCAGAACAAGATGGTGGTCCTGCCCACTGAAGAGGCCAACCTGTCGGACATTGACTACCTGGTACCCACTCATGATGAGAGAGGCTGCCCCATTGCTGAGTGGAAGAGGCAAGTCATGGTGAGACAGCTGCAGGCCAGGCTGCTGGATGAGGAGGATCAGAGGAGGAAGGTAATATATCTCCATAGATTAAACAGGGTTAAAGTATTAGTGCACTTTTTGCACTTACATTATTTAAATCTTAAGTGGCAAAGGTTCGGGAAATGTCATGATCACAGTTTTAGCTACATCATTGTAGTCTGGAAAACATTCAATGTGAATCGATTGAGTCCAGCAGATACTGCACAGTGTACATGTTTGAGTAATCAAAAGAAGTGTGGAGAGGATAGAAAAAATCAGCCAGAAAAGTTTGTCAACTAAATAACAGAAATGTAATCATCTGCAACTATTTTGATAATTGAAAGTTTGCAGCTCTAGAAAGGTCAGTTAAACTGGATGTTGACCAGCCTACTAGTCTCATTCTAAACAAATAACCAGACCACTATGAGCAAAGCGAAAACTGTGGTCTGATTTGGTAATGCTATTTTATATCTGCATTACTGAAAACAATTTAAAACGCTTAAAAATTCTATCATTTTATTTTAATTGTATACAACAAATCACTGAACACATAACACATTGCCAGTCAAGTCATTTTTTTGAGGTTTGGATTGCAGTTTTACTGTATTATTACTTTTTCCCTGTCATGCCAAAGTAATTTGAAATGTAAAAATGAATTTGAATATGACATCCTGCATGTTTATGCGCCTGCTGTTTGCCTCTTCTCTTACAGGAAAATGGGAACAAATATGCCAAAGTCAGCTGGAGGTACTCCCAAGCCCACAATGCTATCCTGGGACCCTCTGGTGAGCTGCTGACTGAGGATGACCTCATCTATTTGGAGCAGCAGATTGCCAACGTCTCCATGCAGAGGAACTGTGAGGGCTACGAGCTGGAGCTTGCTCGCCTAGCCGAGGAGCTCAGGCACATCCTGCCAGCTCCCATAGTAAACATCACCGTCAACACACAGTTCAGAAACTTCTCAAGTCAAGTTCCCCTACCTGTGTGGTGTGGCCGCATCTCAGGCATCGTAAAGAGCATGTCTCTGCTCATGACCAACCTGACAGACCAGCCCTACTGCAAGATGCCCAACACTGACCTGATTACTGTGTTCTCCCAGACGCCGGACAGACAGAACTCTATCAGGGTACGCAGGGAGAGCATAGAGGACGAAATCCATCAGTTTGGGGTGTCCGTGAGGACTTTGAAGTCTAATTTTGAGACACAGAACTTACCTTTGTCAGATGAGGCGGCTGAGGCTGTCATGTTAAGTTCTTCCCCACAGTTTGAGGCCTCAGAGTCAGACAAACAGCCTAATGTCTTGAGTCTGGCCCCACAGACAAACCAGAACAGTGACTCCGGCATTGACCATGATGAAAATGTTACAGGTGTTCTAGAGTCCACCAGCCTTAGAAAGGAGCGTATAGTCGTGCTGTTCCTAGGCCACTGGAAGAAATCGGCCTACACTGTGACACTGAAGAGCAAGGATGCAGCAGAGAGGAAGATGAGTGGCGGAAACCAGGGGATGGGTGACAGATCTGAGTCAGGTCGCAGGGGCAGTGTGGAGAGCGCCCAGTCGAAGATGATGAACAGCTCTCTGGGACACTTCTTCAAGCAGAGAAGTGCCGTCAACAAGATGCTGGGTAACTGGAGGAGCATGATCTCCAGTGTCCCGTCCAGACAGATACGCAGGTTGGGCTGCATGACGTTTTATAATGTTCCATTGTCTGTGATAACTTTTAACCATTGGTACATGATACTGGTTGAGATGACTGAGCTGGTAGGTCTTTCTTGCATATAACTAATGCCTTCATAAAGTTGAATGAAAATCTATATATTTTAAAATATCTGTCTCCCCAGCTGAACACTACTGTTGTCCTATCTGCTGCACGCAAGTCACCGGACCACAGCATTTTGTAAACATAGCAGATCTGTACTAATACCACACTTTAAAAACATTCTTTTACAAGTAAAAGTCCTACATTGTTACTTAAGTAAAGCTATTTAAGTATCATCAGGAAAATGTATTAAAAGTACTCAATACAGAATAAACCTCACGTTTTAGAAAGTGGAAATGATCCAAACAGTTCTGTCAGTCAACTCAGTGATTATGGTCTCAGCAGCTCAGCGGCCGTTTTATAAAATCTATTTTATAAACTACTAGATTTCAGAAATCTTAATGTGGAAAGTAACTAGTAACTAAAGCTGTCATATGAATGTAGTGGAGTAACTAAAGTAACTAGTAACTAAAGTAACTAGTAACTAAAGCTGTCAGATGAATGTAGTGGAGTAACTAAAGTAACTAAAGTAACTAGTAACTAAAGCTGTCAGATGAATGTAGTGGAGTAACAAAAGTAACTAAAGTAACGAGTAACTAAAGCTGTCAGATGAATGTAGTGGAGTAACTAGTAACTAGTAACTAAAGCTATCAGATGAACGTAGTGGAGTAACTAAAGTAACTAGGAACTAATGTAACTAGTAACTAAAGCTGTCAGATGAACGTAGTGGAGTAACTAAAGTAACTAGTAACTAAAGCTGTCAGATGAATGTAGCAGAGTAAAAAGTAGAATATTTCTTTATGAAATGTAGCGCAGTAGAAGTAGAAAGTGGCAGGAAAAGAAAAGACTACAGTAAAGTAGAAGTAGCTTAACATTTGGACTGATGTTACATTCCACCATTTCTAACATTTTTTTTCCCATATCAACTTCAAGAGCTAATTAATCAGCTCTGTAGCTTGAGTTACTTTGCCCCAAGTGGTCCGGGAAAAAAAATCAATAATTGCAGCTTTAAAATCTAAAATTAACGATTAGTTCAGTTTCAGTTAAAATTAAAATAAAAATGTTTAAAGTAACAATCTCAAAGATTTTCATTTACATAAATGTTGGTAAAGTCACTCTCTATTTCCAGGTAACACAGTGGTGAAGACTTACAAAGTATCCACTGAACAGATGGTCTGTGGTGCTGAAATTATTAGTTGATCAATCCATTAGTAGCCTGACAGAAAATGAATAACAATTTAAAACGTCAATTTATCATTCAGCAAAACAAATGCCAACATTTTGTGGTTAAGTTTATAATCTTTAGTGTCAGCCTGGTCTCACTTTGCCAGACCCTTCTCCACAGCACTGTGTAGTCTACACAGCATCCTGGGATGGGAGAAAAAAGTGCTCTGGTTTATCGGCATTTCTTTAAACCAATCACAATCATCTTGGGTGGCGGACACAATAACGGTGCCTCTGCTAAATAGTCTCAGGAAGGAAGTTGTTTTGGTGGAACATGTGGACGTCAGAAGTAGTTTTAGTCATCAACAGAAAACTCTGATTGGACAGAGAGTCTAGCTAGCTGTCTGGATTTATCCTGCAGAGATCTGAGGACCAGGTAACCATAGTCCTCAGATTGGACAGATAGCCTAGCTAGCTGTCTGGATTTACCCTGCAGAGATCTGAGGATCAGGTAACCATAGTCCTCAGATTGGACAGATAGTCTAGCTAGCTGTCTGGATTTACCCTGCAGAGATCTGAGGACCAGGTAACCATAGTCCTCAGATTGGACAGATAGTCTAGGTAGCTGTCTGGATTTACCCTGCAGAGATCTGAGGACCAGTTAACCATAGTCCTCCGATTGGACACATAGTCTAGCTAGCTGTCTGGATTTACCCTGCAGAGATCTGAGGACCAGGTAACCAAAGTCCTCAGATTGGACAGATAGTATAGCTAGCTGTCTGGATTTACCCTGCAGAGATCCGAGGACCAGGTAACCATAGTCCTCATATTGGACAGCTAGTCTAGCTAGCTGTCTGGATTTACCCTGCAGAGATCTGAGGACCAGGTAACCATAGTCCTGAGATTGGACAGATAGTCTAGCTAGCTGTCTGGATTTACCCTGCAGAGATCTAAGGACCAGGTAACCATAGTCCTCAGAAATCCACCAGAGGTTAGAACACCGATGCAGAGACAGAGGATGGGACGGAAATCTGGACGAAAAGAGCGCCATCCAGCGGAAATTTCCGGTCTGCAACGGAGCAATCCAATGAAATGTCGTGGATCTAGACTAGTGTCAGCCAAGTGTTAATACATCTTGAATAACCATTCAGTGTTATCCACAGGCTCCACAGGCAGCAGGCCCTCTACTCACCAGAGCAGTTCCTACCTCGACTGGACGGCATGCCGGTGGAGTACGACAACCTGACCCTGGATCTCTTCATGCTGGGCTACTTTCACATGCTGGAGTTGGAGTTGCCTGTGGACGAACGCAAAATGAGACACCTGCTGTGCTTTGAGGTGTTTGACCACGTGGGGAGCTTTCCCTGGGAGCTGGTCAGGGACTTCCATAAGGCTGTCGTACAGGACATCGAGGCCGGGAACCGTGAGTGGAAGGATGGCTTTGAGGACATTAAAGTGAAGTTCTTTGGAAAGACTGTGAGTCTGTCTGAAAGCCCTGTAAAAGTGGTGAAACACATCCTCCCAGAGGTTAGACAGGTCCCTAAGGTCATTGTGCAGACGCCCACGCCTGATGAGGGTGGGCTCCAGAGTGGAACTGACATTTCCAGTTTTAGCAATGAAGAAATCTGTAAATACATTGACCGCAGTTTTGCTTTTTGGAAAGAGAAGGAGGCGGAGATATTTGATTTTGAGTAGTTAATTTTAAATTTTTTGTATTGTTTAGATTACATTAGGGTATCAAACCTAAATACTGTTTGAATTGTGAATTGAATTGAATTGAAGTGCTGTAATTGTTTATCAAGTACTGAACGCTAGCACTGAATGCTTAGCCAGATTCTCAGCCATGTTTACGTAATTAATCAGATATTGCCTGATTTGAATTATAATTTTGTAAATTTTATACTGTATTTCACTTAGGTTAAACCATTAAACTCTAAAGTATTTCAGAAGTTTGGACTTTGTTGTTACATTAAAAAATATATATACAGCATACTTTATGGTTCTATATAGTAATATAAGATATTTAGTAGGTATTTTGGTATTCAAACTCAGGTATCAAATTAACAACAGATGCAAAGCAAATCCAGCCCTATTCCAAAAGAGTACTCGTGTTTGAGAGTAAACATCTTAACAACCTAGAATCTTTGATGTGGCAGTTTATTTCATAGATTCCTGTGTAATTTAATTATTTGTAGGGCAGATCATTTATTATTACCTTATTGTTTGTGCTCACTGACAATATTTCACTGACATTATATATTTTCATTTCTTACCTGATTGAAGGCACTTTTAATCAAATCTCACATAATTTAACACCTATATAAACATACAGAACTTTGTCCAGCATAATGGTATTATTAAATATTTGTTGTAACATACAATAAAGGTCGGTGCTACGTCATTTATCTCCTTTGCTATCTTCCAGGCCTGTTGAGAATAGTATGTGCCTGTTAGAGCAGCTGTGTATCCATGCTTGTTTTTTGGAATCTGACTTCAGCACAGTGTCGCTGTCAGTTCTAAAAATAGCTGAAAGACAGGCCGCCTGTCCCAGTGACTTGGCAAAAGCTTTTGGCCATGGTGCCGACTCCATGTTGATCTTACCAGCCGCTCAGCTACAGACTGCTTTTTTACTGGAAGGATGAGCCATTATTTCCATTCTCTGCTTCTGTGGTGAGTTTATTGTTGGTTACCCATTTAACAGTATTTAGGAAATATAATCTATTGTGACTTTCAGAGGAGATTAAAATCATACTATAGCAGTATATCATACTTTTAATGGGTGATGCCACGCTTAAAGGTGGAGTCTGCAATTCTGGACAAAGATTGTTAATTTTTTAACTCAACACCCAAACAAATACACCCCTCTCATCAGTGCTCCTTCAGTATGCCATGGCTTTCCCCCCGCCCTGTCCTGTGAACGAGCGCCAACGGAATAGTGTTGTGTAGCTCAGTCCTAGCCACTTTGTTTGTTTCCCATTTACAGAACAAAGGCTGTGATTAAAAACCAGGATTTTTTTTTTCAGTGCACACAGTACAAGACAGAGGATGGTGAGGAGATAGAATTTGACAAAAGTGTTTTGGATCATATACGCAGACTCCACCTTTGAGAAGACAAGGCACTTTTTTTTTATAAGAAAAAAAAAACATAAACAAAAAACTTAACTCTTTTTGGCCTTTTTATTTGTACCATTGTACAAGCACACTTTATCATATTATATATTGTAAAATGATGATTTCAAATTTTTTTATCAGACCTGCAAATTTTTTAATTGTTTTGGAGTACAATTTTGTACTTCATGGTACAGTTATTGCTGATCTTTTGTGGAAAATTAACATTGTTTAGACAGGTTTTTAGAATGCTTTCTTCTACATATTAATGCATTTTTTTCTACACTTACAGGTCAGCTTTGGACTCAGTTTTTGTCCATCCCTGCTGAAAACAATTTGGCTTAGATTTTAAACTGAAGTTGACCATGGTGCGCAATGTGGATGACTTGGACTTCTGCCTGTCTTCCCATCCTCAGAGCATCCTAGAAGGATTGCACTCCCTCTGCTCTCACCCCAAACTGGTCGATGTAACATTGAGCACTGGCGGTCGGGACTTCCCCTGTCACCGTGGCGTGTTGGCCCTCTGCAGCACGTACTTCCACAGCATGTTCTCAGGGGACTTTGTGGAGAGCATAGCTGCACGTGTGGAGCTTCACAATGTCGATCCTGATATACTCAGCTGCTTGCTGGACTTTGCCTATACAGGCAAACTGACCATCAACCAGAGCAATGTGGAGGGGCTGATCTGCACCTCCAGCCAGCTGCAGTTCCAGACAGTGAGAGCCGTGTGCAGCCGATACCTTCAGCACCAGATTGATGCAACCAACTGTCTGGGAATCCTTGAGTTTGGGGAAATCCATGGCTGCCCTGAGGTGATGGCCAAAGCGTGGGCCTTCCTCTTGGAAAACTTTGAGGCTGTGCAACAAGGTGAGGAGTTTCTACTGTTAGGAAAGGACAGGTTTGTTGCCTGCCTGTCCGACGAAGGACTACAAATCCGGACAGAGTGCACCCGTGTGGAGGCCATCTTGAAATGGGTCAGGTACCAGGAGTCTCGGCTGTTTCATCTCCCTGAACTCCTCACCTTGTCCCGTCTCTCTCTGCTCAGCGTGGACTACCTGGCTGATACCTTGCTGAAGGACAGTCTGGTGCAGGCCTCTCCCAGTTGCAGAGAGGCTGTGGAAAAAATTCACAGAGAGGTTAGTAAGTTCATACTCTCTCTTTCCTTTGTTTGCACAATCTGAGTAGATTTCCAAAAAACAATTATGACTTTTACTTTTTCTAGAAAATGGATTTGGCACCAGAAAATATAAACAGACTGGACCCTCAGAGTCCACAACCAAACCTGCAAGAGGTGCTGGTGGTAATGGGAGGTCGTTCACTGGATGACTCAGATGATGAAGATGACTCAGATGAAGAGGACAGAGACCCAAGACTACAAAGAGTGCTGCATAGGAACTGTGCCTTTTACAACACAGTTACAAGTATGACAACAGTTTTTGCAGATATCAAAATTTCAAGTGTGTTTAAGTTCAGAATCCATTGCACAACAGTTTGGCAGATGAGTTCTAGGTCGTTAAATGTAGTGTTGACAGAAAAACAGCTCTGCGGGAATGTGGTCTGGATGTGACAAAATTGGATCATCTTCTCAGTTCCTCAAAGAGAGTTTTACTGGAAGAAGGCATTCATGTCCGTGATTTTAATATGAAATGTTAACAAAAAGATTGTTGCATCTCATTTTATGATTTCTGGTTTTATGTATGAGGCATGACAACTCAAACCACAATGTTGAAAGCTCTGCCAGAATAGTTACATTTCATAACAGTTTTTTTTCTAACTTTGACTTACAGTGTACTGTCATTTAAATGGTATACATTTAATTTAAATGGTATGCACGTATACATTTTTAATTTTGCATACTGTATGTATCTACTTTCCCTCTCTGGAA
>JABXJD010000299.1:555000-622500 GCA_013375575.1 Percina caprodes | reverse complement strand
CCTGCCGCTAGTCAAACAGGCCAGTCTTACAGACAGGGTATGAGTGACACAGGGCAGCAACAAAGTTTAAGGTCAAGCTGTGGAACATTATTTAGATCGGTAGCATTCGTTGTACCTATGCTATTCTAGTAGAATGTTTGTTCTGTAATGGAAAGGCAAAAAAATGAATCAAAAATTAAAGAGAACAGACCAGTTGGGATGCACAGGGGATATCATCTAGGTAAGTACATAATTATTTGTGATTTGAACAGCAATATACATAAAATGTAGCCTTCTCATGAACATCATAATGTCTGAGTTAACATATGTACTGTAACCATGATGATGACTCAGTCCCACCTCATCAAATGGTATCTATGAACCCTTTTTCCAAGTGTTTACCATTTCCCAACCTAGCTGTGTCTCCTAACTAAGACTGCATTGGCTAACATTGTTTATCATATAAGATGTCATTGAAGCTCTTACAGGAGCTGGTGCATGTAATGCTGTCGATGGTCAATTTGTGAAGTTTTCTTTGGAGATGAGATTAAGAAGGTCAGCCACACTAGAGCATTGACTGCAAAAAGCTACATGTGTTTGAGATGGACTATGGTTACAGTAAACATCATCTGCTTTTTCCAGCAGGGAAAGCCTTTTAGGGCTGAACAAACAAACAGTGTAATAGGTTTGCATGTACTGTAGTAAAAACTGATGGGGGAAAAAGTTTGGAATATACATGTACATACTCACGATTTAATTAATGTAACTTGGCACAAGCACATATTTATGTCATGCATATTTCTTTAATTAACTGCTGTAGAATTACAGTTTACATACTACAGAAAGTGCCGGATAAGCATTAACTGTGTGTGTGTGTGTGTGTGTGTGTGTGTGTGTGTGTGTGTGTGTGTGTGTGTGTGTGTGTGTGTGTGTGTGTGTGTGTGTGTGTGTGTGTGTGTGTGTGTGTGTGTGTGTGTGTGTGTGTGTGTATGAGGGGGGTGAGTTGGGTGTGTGTGTGTGTGTGTTTGTAAGTGTAAATAAGAGAGTGGAGGGTGGTTCATGAAGGGTTTCCTTGTGGTCTGTTCAGGTAGACTCAGACCCCCTGTGCTCATGAGGACCGGCGTCTCCCTTCATAGCCTCCCATAGTTGTCCCTCCATGTAGCTACTGCTGTTTTTGGGGGAAATTGTGAAGGTCACTGGCCTCCTCCCTGGAGACTGTCGAAGAAAAAGCTCATTTTTCATGGTGCACAAAGCAGCCATTTGTGATAGCACTGCCCTCATTCTGCCGCTTAAATCGAATGAATTCCCACTGCTTGCCTTAATCTTGGAACTTATTTTAAAACCAAGGCTATAAATATAACTTCATTAGCGTGGCACATATATATATATATGTATATATATATATATATATATATATATATATATATATATATATATAGCATATTTATTTTGTAGATGTTTTTAGATATCTGACAAGACCCTAAACAGAAACAACACAAGCAAGTGTTACTGATATTTGATGCTCACATTACTGAGTAGCAGAGTGAGCTGAGTGGAGGAGTGCATGCTTAGCACGAGTCCTACCTTTTTTTCCCACAAATATCACAGACATTCTAGCTGTTAACACAGTTGAATGTTTTTCTGATATTGCCTCACAAGTCAAGAGGTTCAATACAAGACTCCTGTTATGACTTGTCTCTTCCAGTGAAAGGTCCTGTCTATTTTTTCGGTACAGAACATTATGATTGTTTGGCAGCTTTGCTGAGATATTAATGCAGTGTGCTAATCAATGCCCTAGTGCCAAATATACAACCAGTATATAACTTTCTTAACATTTACTGGTGAGGGGATCGTATAACTAAATATATCACATATAGTATGATCTGTTTAATTAGTCAGCATATTTTGAGGCTTGTATTATAATGTCTCACCTGCTCTTGAGAAAGCAACAGGCAATAATTCAATATAATGGTTCATTGGCACTTAGTGGTGTCATATAATGATGAAATTAATAATTCCAACATATTTCATGTGATGGCAGCTAAATTAATTATTGAGTTCTTCTAGTTTTTCTTGTATAGGTGATGAGATTTGTCTGATAGAGTGCATAAAAGTAAAACAGTTGGTTGCAATGAACATAAAAGTGGAAAATATTAGAACATAAAAAATTAAAAAAGAATGAGAAGAAAGAAAGAATGAGAAATGAAAAAATGATTCTTATTGATATTGATGTGAGCCATATCAAACAGCCCTGCCCTATTCAGCCAACAACAAAGAAACCTTAAAGCAAGCTATCTATCAATGCATATACTGTATATATATATATATATATATATATATATATATATATATATATATATATATATATATAGGTAAAAGCCAGTAAATTAGAATATTTTGAAAAACTTGATTTATTTCAGTAATTGCATTCAAAAGGTGTAACTTGTACATTATATTTATTCATTGCACACAGACTGATTCATTCAAATGTTTATTTCATTTAATTTTGATGATTTGAAGTGGCAACAAATGAAAATCCAAAATTCCGTGTGTCACAAAATTAGAATATTACTTAAGGCTAATACAAAAAAGGGAGTTTTTAGAAATGTTGGCCAACTGAAAAGTAAGAAAATGAAAAATATGAGCATGTACAATACTCAATACTTGGTTGGAGCTCCTTTTGCCTCAATTACTGCATTAATGCGGCGTGGCATGGAGTCGATGAGTTTCTGGCACTGCTCAGGTGTTATGAGAGCCCAGGTTGCTCTGATAGTGGCCTTCAACTCTTCTGCGTTTTTGGGTCTGGCATTCTGCATCTTCCTTTTCACAATACCCCACAGATTTTCTATGGGGCTAAGGTCAGGGAGTTGGCTGGCCAATTTAGAACAGAAATACCATGGTCCGTAAACCAGGCACGGGTAGATTTTGCGCTGTGTGCAGGCGCCAAGTCCTGTTGGAACCTGAAATCTCCATCTCCATAGAGCAGGTCAGCAGCAGGAAGCATGAAGTGCTCTAAAACTTGCTGGTAGACGGCTGCGTTGACCCTGGATCTCAGGAAACAGAGTGGACCGACACCAGCAGATGACATGGCACCCCAAACCATCACTGATGGTGGAAACTTTACACTAAACTTCAGGCAACGTGGATCCTGTGCCTCTCCTGTCTTCCTCCAGACTCTGGGACCTCGATTTCCAAAGGAAATGCAAAATTTGCTTTCGTCAGAAAACATGACTTTGGACCACTCAGCAGCAGTCCAGCTCTTTTTTCCTTAGCCCAGGTGAGACGCTTCGCGCTGTTTCTTGGTCAACAGTGGCTTGACACGAGGTATGCGGCAGTTGAAACCCATGTCTTTCAAGCGTCTCTTGGTGGTGGATCTTGAAGCACTGACTCCAGCAGCTGTCCACACCCTTTTTCACAATCTTGACTAGGGCGCGGTGATCCCTATCGCTTGTACACTTTTTCTGACCACAGTTTTTCCTTCCCTTTGCCTCTCTATTAATGTGTTTGGACACAGAGCTCTGAGAACAGCCAGCCTCTTCAGCAATAACCTTTTGTGTCTTTCCCTCCTTGTGCAATGTGTCGATGGTCGCCTTTTGGACAGCTGTCAAATCTGAAGTCTTCCCCATGTTTGTGTAGGCTTCAGAACTGGACTGAGAGACCATTTAAAGCCCTTTGCAGGTGTTTTGAGTTAATCAGCTGATTACTTTGTGGCACCAGGTGTCTTCAAAATGTAACCCTTACACAATATTCTAATTTTGTGGCACACGGAATTTTGGATTTTCATTTGTTGCCACTTCAAATCATCAAAATTAAATGAAATAAACATTTGAATGCATCAGTCTGTGTGCAATGAATAAATATAATGTACAAGTTACACCTTTTGAATGCAATTACTGAAATAAATCAAGTTTTTCAAAATATTCTAATTTACTGGCTTTTACCTGTATATATAATTTTTCCAACAACATTACAGCAGATTTGGTGACAATGGAGTCTCTGCTGGTTGCCTGGCAACCTAACATTGACAACAAGACTCCAGGAAATCACTTCTTACGGCCAAGAAATATTCCTGAACTTTAAGCAGGTCCCTAGGAAGGGCTCCAGGCTTTGAAGCAAATTGAACATTATGGCTAAATGGTGGAATTGCAACTCCTGGTCCATCATGTGGATGTCCTTTTGGCCCAAAAATACTTTTTCCCGTAGACTTACATGGCAAAAGACATATCTGCAAATGAGTTGGTAAATTGTTTTGATCGTCACAACTCTCGGAAAGAACTCGTTTCACATCAGAATCCATTCAGTCTGATAAAGTTTGTAAAGTCTAGAAGAGCCGCTTGATTAAATCATTATGCCCGCTTGGCTGGGCTGAGGTCTCCAGTGCGCCTGCTCTATGGGCCGCACAGAGCGGAAGCAGCGCTGATTATCTGGTTAATTTCTGGCTCAATGATGGCTTCATGCACCCCTGAGCAACTCTCATAGGAATGACCGGGGCTCCACCTCAAATGCTGTATCCAGTTCTTACTAAACATCCATGACATAAACCCCTTGACATATGTCATTTTTACTATGGATTTATAGTATATATTAAACAAATGTGATGTCATGCTAGTGAGCTTTAGAGGTGTATGTTTTTGTATTACTTTGGACAAAGCCAGGCTAGCTGTTGTCTCCCCATTTCCAGTCATTACGTTGAACTAAGCTAACGGGCTGCTGGCGGTAGCTTCATATTTACCATACATAAGATTGGTTTCAATGTTGTCATCTAACTCTTGGCAGAAGGGAGAATGATTATATTTCCCATAATATCTACCATTCCTTTAAAGCATTTGTTTTTCAGTTTGAAATCATGTTGCATTCTTTGAGATCATACAAAATATGATGTCCTACCAAAAATGTCTTTCTAAAATCCATCTGATGCTTATAGTGTCAGAATGTGAGCTAAAGCAGGCCCATCACTGAATGCATGATATACTTAGTTATCCCAAACTCAGCTTTCCTTAAGTCTGGTTGACCTGACAGAAGTCCATTAATGCAATAGTGGTGAAGTCACACCTGGACTCTGAAAGCCTTCCTCTCTGTCTCTGTTAAGTCACTCAGTGTGATCTCTGATGACCCCTGAAAATTGCACATGAACCAGGATAAACCTTTACCCACTTTGTGAGTTGGATGGCCTCAGGAGGTTGGAGAACATGATGGGTCTATACCCTTCTGCCCGAGTGGTTGCACAATACTGCAGTGTAGCAGTCAGTTAGATAAATATAAACTCTTGTTGAATGATTTCTGACACCAACTGCCATTTGCCAGTGCCCTCTGAAATCTTGAATCTCCTGGGTCTCTGCTTAAGAACCCTGTCAAACATAGTTGGAGCAGTTAAAGTCTGTTTTAAGGTATTGTGTTACTGTCCCCTTTTACTCTGCTACCTCCCTCTGTTTCCAGTTTGTTTTTCCTGCTGGCACAAACCCATTAATTTAGGCTGCAGTCTAAATGGAATGCTGCCAGAAAGTCTGACCCTCTCAACTATCATGAAATTGTTAAAATTAATCACCTTCCCCTAAGAAAATATTCTTAAAAGCCCATCCCAGTGCTGAATTTTTTGATGAAAGTATTCCATTAAACATTTACAGCATTTGACATTAGGCTACTCATGTTACCTGTCTTTAAAGTCAAACATTAGGCATACTTTTCAGTTCTTTTTTATTTATTTTTTTTGTGTCCAGAGTGTCTAATTGGACATGAAGTCTTTAACTGACTGACTGGTATATGCATATCTGTGTGTAGTTTTTTTTTACAGCATTGTCCTTTCCAGCGGCATTGTGTTAAGTGCTGCAAGGCCAGCCACATGCTTGTGAGTACACAGCGTGTATTATTAGTTTGGCCTTATTTACACATTACTTGTATCTCTGTATGCCATCACAGCAGCTGTCCCCATAGCCAAAAGGTTCACTCCATGGTAACATACTCACAGCAGCTCCCCTCCTTGCTTCCATTCTCCCTATTTGTTAAACTACATTGTGCAATTAGCATCAGTGGTGATACATAAACAGCTTTCGCAATCAGCTGGGGCTCTTTCACAGAGTCAGCACTCAGGGGGTAATGTGAGGGGAAGGGGGAACGGGTATGTTGTTGAAGTAGGATAGTACGTTTTTTGGGCAGCTTGGGGGCGATGGACATCCGCTCCAGCTGTGTTTAGGAATCTGACAGATAGTGCACGCCATTAATTCCCTTTATTAAGCCTCTGGGCCCAGGCCAAGCCAGGGAAAACGATTGCAGCTGTAACCCTTCACATGCTGGCTGGACTGTGCACTCATGGCCAGATTTTGCCCTGGGTGAGTCAAAGAGAATCAAGGATGTGGAGTAGTTGCTGGATATGCCTGGAACTGTATCTCTCTATAGATAAACAGGCTTTGATCCACAATGCTAGTGTTATATGCCAGTGTTGTAAGAGAGGAGAGAATGGACCCTATTGATTCCATAACATTTAAAAAAAAAAACAGTTGAAGCATGACTTGGTGAGTTATCAGATTTCCAAATGTTGTCACATTAGGTCAGTGAGAGAATATAGTAATCATAACTTGGTTACTGAAATAGATTGGATTTTGAGTTATCACATGAGCAAGGCAGCAAGGCTTGGCTCTAACAACAAAGCCTCCGCAAGGGCCTTGACAATGATTCTCTTGTTGCTTGTTGGCAGATGAATCAAAGCAAGATTATCCCTTGATGTTGTTTGAAATATTTATCAAAAGAGACAACACAAGGAGTGGCACAAATCATACATATCAAGAAATATAAAAAGATAATTCAAAGCACATTTTAAGAGGCTGAAAAGTCATTTACTTGGAAACATAAGCACAGCTCAAGACACAGATACATGGAAATGAAAAAATAGGCTGTTTTTGTATAAATTGCATCTTGAACATTATTGCAAAAATGGCAGTAGATGACCTCAAAGAGTCGTGCAACTTTGGGATTGGGCTCATCCCACTTTAGGGGGCCACGGATCCTGCTAGAGAGTGATTGTACTCTGAGGCAGATCGTAAATAGCAATGGTGTTCAGTGAGCACACTTCTGGGCCCCTAGTAAGCGCTGTAAACCCTCTGAGGTAGGACATATGGGATAACTCCTCTCTCATATTTGCCTTTTTACAGTCACCAATGGACGGGTGTGTTGTGAAGAACAATGAGTTCAAACTTGCTTGGTGATGCGATTAAATGATGCAAGGGAGTAGATAGTGATGTTGGGGAGTTCAGTGAATGTGGGGGTCTCCACAACAGACTGTTATGGCACCCTGTTGGGAGCTTCCTGCACGGAGCATGGCTAATCCAGAGCAGCCTCCAGCCCCCTGCTTTACAGCCGACTAGGGAGAACCAATAAAAAAAGCGTCCCTTCTGTAGTGTGTGGAGTAGGGGCGAGGCGCTGGCAAGAAGCCCACACACTGCAGCGGAGCTATGTATGAAAAAGTACAAACAACCTACCTCAACAGGGCAGGGTGGGGACCTTTAGGAGTTACCAGGGACACCTGGTTACTGAATGCACTGTAACGTAGGGAGGGCGTATTCGATGGAACTGAACTACACGTATATGGGCAAATACATACGGGATAATAATGTATGTCCCCTAAACAGTAGAAACAAATTGCAGTTCTATATGTTTTGATGATGTCTTTAATTTTAGAAAGACTACACCGAGTTAATCGGTTAGTTAGACAAAGACAAGACTAGCAGTTGTGATATGACATTGCCCTTACTAATAGTTTGCAGTTTGCAACTATAGGACCAAGTTTTAATGTGTGTACAGTTTATCATTTGTGGTAGTTTGATTACTTACAAATAGACCCTCTCTATAAGGCCCAAAATGTAGAGTGTGCTCATTTGCTGTACTGTAATAAACCATGTGTGCTTTGGCCATGTATTCAAGGTGTATTTAGTTCATGCTTGTTAGTAAGTCAGTGTTATTGCTATAGTTGTGCCAAAATACTTGAAAAGATGCATAATCACTACAGCTTCACAAACAGCTGTTTCCAGGAGTCCCTTTAAACACAGCTGCTGCAGTTCTGTGAGTTTCAAACACTCCCCCCATGTTGTTCCTCCCTTCTCAGTCCCTAAAGCTGTCACTTCAACAACGGGCAGTAAAAGAAGCTTTTGTGCTCTCTGGGTCCTTCAAGTAAAACACCAAAAGCACAGAGCCAAGTGCATGATGGCTGTTAGTGTAGTTTGTAGTATTAAATTCTGAAAAGGGCATTTGAAAATGTGTTAATAATGGTGGCAAAGTGGCTTGGTTCAGTGTCGAACAGTGAGACTATTGTCTTGGCTCTCTTGGAGCCTGCTGGAGAGATTAAGCACCCAGAGAAGAGATGAGGTACAGAAGAGAGGTGGGAGGGAGTGGGTTCGAAGGGTTGATTTGAAGGGCTTGGCTGGTGGTTTGGTGTGTGTTGCAGGGGAGGGGGCTCCACTCGCTCTCACTCTCTTTCTCTCTTTTTAAATGAGAAGTCGGCAAGGGCAGCTGGAGGCACGCAGTGTGTTGCAGTGCTCTAGGGCCATGTGGTTTGTATTAGTGAGGACAGGGTGTCTGGCACCAGGATAGAGAGCGGGTGATGCAGGAGGAGTGTAGGTTGTGTGAGTGTGAGAGGTTACAGGACATTTGGATTTTAGATAGGAGATTCTAGACCAGTGAATTTTGTATTGTCTTTGTTTTTAGATGCAGTTGACAGATACATCAATCATGCATAAACACCAATATACAAACATACTGTGCTTGGACATTCAATAAACTGACATTAATACTGTAACCCCTCCCTCTAACTTTAAAACCAGCCACTGTTGCGCTGACCTCTAGCTCACCTGGTAGATGGTGCGTCCCATGTAGTTCTTGGCAGCGGCCCAGGTTTGAATCCAATCTGTGGCCCTTAGCTCCATGTCATCCCCTTCTTTATTCTTTCCTGTCATTCTCAAGCTATCATAAAGGCAATAAATCTCCCAAAAATTATATTTGTGGAACTCACAGTCTGAATTAATACTGTGTATCTCTCATTGTCATTATTTAAAGGGGGATGGGGGGGTATCAACCCCCCTCAATTATCAAAACTGGCCAGTGCAACACTCCCCCCCCCAAAAAAAAACTATGATAATTTCCTTTACATGAATAAATTTGCACCATAAATTGATGCAGAAAAGGCACAAATTGTTGCAGAAAAAAATTACCAGAAGAATGCAGAAAATTAAGTGTTTGATGTTCAACATTTCAATCTTGCGCAAAAGTGAAGCTCTCAACCCCCCCAATGATGAACACAAAGTTCCGCCCTTGGGATCTCAAGCTTGGTTTAGTCAATCACATGTTGACCAAAACTGCTAAATAACTCATCTGAATGCAAATATATCCTTTACCTCAACCATTAATCATTGGTATAGCCAGATAATTAGGATGAGACAGACCTTGTTACCATCTTGTTAAGTAAACCTATATAATTTAAATCAATATAACACGTTTAGTGTACAATAAATCCTTGTGAAGGTTGCAATGGACATACAGTTCAATATAATGCAGCTCAGTACAATAACACCACAACAGCTACAAAAATGACAATACCACACCTCCATGAAGCAGAATAAGCTTTGTTAAGATTTATTTCAGGGTTGATGCAATGGATTGCATACAAATTACCTTCCAAAACAATGAAATGCATTAATTATATTTCTAGGGAAACATATTTTGTCCCGGATCAATTAAATATGTTTCTAATCATAGTCAGTGTAGATAGAAGGTCTGTGGATTGGTTGTTCAAACAATCAAAGGATTTTCACCCAGGAGGCTGCTGTTCGTGTCCTGCGTGAAACCAAAGCAAAAAAGCAAAGTTTGACTTGTTTACATAACATACTTAACCTACAGTGGCTTGAGAAAGTTTACACACCAATGCTAAAGTTGATTAAAAAGATGAATAATAAAACATCTTTTGGAAATTGATCTTAATGCCTTAATTTAAAAAAAAATAGGATAATCCAATCTTTTAAGGACACACATTTTCTTTGTGAATTAATAATGTATTGTACATAAATAAATGTTCTTCCTTAAAATACAAGGGGCATAAGTATACACACCCCTATGTTAAATTCCCGTAGAAGCAGGCAGATTTCTATTTTTAAAGGCCAGTTATTTCATGGATCCAGAATACTATGCATCCTGATAAAGTTCCCTTGGCCTTTGGGATTAAAATAGCCCCACATCATCACATACCCTTCACCATACCTAGATATTAGCATGGGGAAATTTCCATAAGATCATCTCTCAATGCAAATCAAACCAGCTGTTAAGCTAACTGAAATAACACCATGCCAATCTTTAGGTATGGTGAAGGGTATGTGATGATGGGGGGTTAGTTTAATTCCAAAGGCCAAGGGAACTTTATCAGGATGTATAGTAACCTGATCCATGAAATAACTGGCGTTTAAAAATAAAGATGTGCCTTCTGTGGGAAGTTAACACAGGGGTGTGTATACTTATGCCCCCTGTATTTTAAGGAAGAACATTTATTTATTTACAATACATTATTCAGTCACAAAGAAAATTGGTGTCATTAAAGGGTTGGATTTTCCTAAATCTTTTGAATTAAGGCATTAAGATCAATTTCCAAAGGATGTTTTTTTTATTTCTATTTTTAATCAACTTTAGCATGGGTGTGTAAACTTTCTCAAGCCACTGTACGTAACGTACTTTTCACTAAATGCGCCCGTCACTGGAAAAAATACTTTTCCTTCGGACTTAATTGAGAATGCAGTTTAGTTGTATGGGAAAGTATATTTCTAACAGACAGGATTGCATTAGATTATACAAATGTATCTATCAAACGTATAACTTAGTGCAGAGTTTGTGTGTTTACTATGTATTGTAATGTGCAATATCCTGTCACATTGTCATACTTGCTAAATGCTCATTTGTTGCCACTCCATCCAGCTCGATCAGATGCTGATGCTGGACGCAGACCAGGACAGTGTATCACCAGGATCCCTGCAGTTGCAGATCAAGGAGAGAGCATACAGGCAAAAACTGCAGTCATACCAGGAGGCCCAGCAGAGACAAGCCCAACTTGTTCAGAAGCTACAGACCAAGGTGACTAGAAAAAGACCACACAATTCACGCATTTAAAAAAAAATAAAAGTTACTTTGGCTCAACTGTGCACCTTATGTTTGTTTTATACAAGGTTCTTCAGTACAAGAAGAGGTGTGGAGAGCTAGAAGAGCAGGTGCTAAACAAGACATCAGAGTCTGAGAAGATGAGATTGTTGGTATGTCTAGACTGAATCAGTATTGCTTAGATATAAATATTCAAGTCCAAAGGGTAAAAGGCTTGTTAGGGTCCTCTAGAGACCAGTCAGCATTATCACAATGTCAGTATGTATCAATGTTTACAAAAATATTCAAAACAATGTTAATGTTAAACTCATGTTTGTTCTCTCTGTGTGCGTGTGCGTGCGTGCGTGCGTGTGTGCATGTTCAGCTGCAGGCCCACCTAGACTCAGCCCAGCGTCAGCAGCTGACAGAGCAGGATCTCAACATGGCTATCCAGAATAAGTTCGCTCAGCTGGAGGAGGAGCAGAAGAGGTGAGTGATAGATACCATGCAGTGCAGGAAACCAGACCATCCAGCCGATAGAGAAACGTGTCAGCTTCTGTAGTCATACAAGCAATACATATTTGTTTTTTTTTAAATACACAAAGTGCACAAAGTTTGGAATCCATACATCCATCTACAGCAGCAGGGAGTTGCTGATTGGATGCAAACTTTGAGCAATACATTCATGGATAAAGCTGTTCTGCTTTTTTGTTTCTTGTTGAGAAGCAGAAATCAAGCGAAACACTTCTGAGAAATGTGTGGACCAGAGATATTCCCAGCAATTCCTTGAGCTCTCCTGCTGTTTTCCCCTGCCCGTGCTGCAGGGAGAAGACAGAACCTGGCCTTGGCAGATAATCACAGTATCCAATTTGTCAGAGAAAATTAGTGGGACTATGTTGGCTCTCTTATCCAAAGCATTTTAATGATGCTTCACATTAAGTGTGGGCCAACCTCTGCAGCTGAAGCCAGGTTTTAAAGTGCTATGATTGATATAGTTATGGGACTTTATTTGAAATGCCCATGGCAGAGACCCGATCATTTTTACTACCTAAAATATCACTCACTGCAGAGTTACCAAGCTCTATCCACTTAAGCACTTTGTAATGAAAGTGCAATGTAGAGATTAAGTCTACAACCACTGCTATGTTTTTGCTTATTATTAGGATTACTGCATATCAGTTCCCTTTAAATACAATATCATCCCATACTGTAAATGCAAACATGGGCTTGGCTTTCTCTCAGACAGATAACCAAACATAACATTGCATGCTTTACTTTAACAGGGTGTGCTTTTAGTGTGAGAATGATGTAAACATTTTTTTAAATAAAATTAAATCTAAATTGACAGCTTTTATAAAACTGTCTCACATTTTTACCCTGTAAGTGTGGTTAGCAAGGGTGGATCCAATGGCTCCAGACGTAAGAGTGATATGCTGCTTATATGAATGAGTTTGGGTACTGTGGAGGGGTTAAAGGAGTGTGTCATGAGAAATGCCAAATAGTCTCTCAGTGTCATAGCGCTTCCTATTTCCAGGTGTGCTAGCCTCAGCCAAGTCAACTCTATGCTGCGGGAACAACTGGATCAGGCAGGCACTGTCAACCAGGGGCTGACAGAGAGCTTGTGGAAGGCTCGCGAGGACGTTGACTTGTGTGATACCCGTCTGCGCAGAGAGCAAGAGGTGAGAAGAATCACAAGTGCTTGAGTCAGAAAAGCAACAGTGACAACTAAAGTTTATTCCTGTCTGCACAGAGAATGTGCAAATAAACTCCTGTTGAGTTCACATAGGGTAGGAATTCCATTCATAGCCAGTTTTCTCAATTCATTCTCATTCCCTGTTCATTTCATTGCTATGATTTTTGAGTTGTTGTTTCCTGTGAAAACATTCCAACTGCTGAGGGGGAGGAACATTTTGTGCAAACAATCTGGCGTTCGTGCTGTAAATGGGCTACATCTGTTGATTCAGGGAAATCCAATTATTTGTATGCCAGTGTCAGTCCAGCAGTTCCAGTATTGCATCTGTTTGGGATCACAGTAAAAATGGGTGCCATAATTTGCTATAACCAACCCTTACCACCCATTCTCCAGTCTCTAGCCCCTTGTTGTCCGCTTCTCTCTGCAGATGTGCGCCTCCCGACTGTGTCGTGAACAGGCTCGTGTCAGAACACTGTGGCGCCAAGCTGCTTCCCTGCGGAACACTTTCACCCAGCTTAGGACTTTTACTGACAGGTGAGTGTGGCACACTGCCAGAATCCCTCCAGCGACTCATAATTCCACAAGAACCCCCACCTCTTTCATGTCTCACACTCACGATGGCAACCACAATCCATCTCTCTCAGCCAAGGATAAAAGTGGAACAAGTCAACAGAGTCGCCAGTCCCCATGCTCATTGTTTCCTCACTGGGGGGGCAGATGGCTTAAGGTGTCTAGCCTCACTGTTGAAATCATCCATTAGACAAAGCTTGAGCCCTATAAGACATGGCTTTTATCATGTTGAACTATGAGCACAACTGAAGAGTAAGTTGCTTTTATAATGATTGCTCAGCTCGAAGACAGCTGTACACAGTACTGTAATTTAAAGTGAAGACGCTTCAAAGTGAGCGCTAATCCCTAGAGCTTGAAGGTGCCCTGCCACACGTAATTCAGGAACAATTGAGAAAGAAAGTAATTGAGATCTATCAGTCTGGAAAGGGTTATAAAGCCATTTCCAAAGCTTTGGGAATCCAGCGAACCACAGTGAGAGCCATTATCCACAAATGGCGAAGACATGGAACAGTGGTGAACCTTCCCAGGAGTGGCCGGCCGCCCAAAATTACCCCAAGAGCGCAGCGACGACTCATCCAAGAGGTCACAAAAGACCCCACAACAACGTCCAAAGAACTGCAGGCCTCACTTGCCTCAGTTAAGGTCAGCGTTCATGCCTCCACCATCAGGAAAAGACTGGGCAAAAATGGCCTGCATGGCAGAGTTCCAAGGAGAAAACCACTGCTAAGCAAAAAGAACATCAAAGCTCGTCTCAATTTCTCCACAACACATCTTGATGATCCCTAAGACTTTTGGGACAACATTCTGTGGACCGATGAGACAAAAGTGGAACTCTTTGGAAGGTGTGTGTCCAAGTATATCTGGCGTAGAAGGAACACTGCATTTCATAAAAAGAACATTATACCAACAGTAAAATATGGTGGTGGTAGTGTGATGGTCTGGGGCTGTTTTGCTGCTTCAGGACCTGGAAGACTTGCCGTGATAAAAGGAACTATGAATTCTGCTGTCTACCAAGAGATCCTGAAGGAGAATGTCCGACCATCTGTTTGTGTACTCAAGCTGAAACGAACTTGGGTTCTGCAGCAGGACAATGATCCTAAACACACCAGCAAGTCCACCACCGAATGGCTGAAGAAAAACAAAATGAAGACTTTGGAGTGGCCTAGCCAAAGTCCTGACCTGAATCCTATTGAGATGTTGTGGTATGACCTTAAAAAGGCTGTTCATGCTCGAAAACCCTCTAATGTAACTGAATTAGGACAATTCTGCAAAGATGAGTGGGCCAAAATTCCTCCAGGACGCTGTAAAAGCCTCATTGCACATTATCGCAAACGCTTGGTTGCAGTTGTTGCTGCTAAGGGTGGCCCAACCAGTTATTAGGTTTAGGGGGCAATCACTTTTTCACACAGGGCCATGATGGTTTGGATTTTTTTCACCTTTAATAATAAACACCTTCATTTACAAATTGCATTTTGTGTTTACTTGTGTTGTCCTTGACTATTGTTTAAATTGGTTTGATGTTCCGAAACACTTAAGTGTGACAAACATGGAAAGGAACAGGAAATGAGGAAGGGGGCAAACACTTTTTCACACCACTGTATTTCATTACTAAGATCCATGGACTCTGTAACATTTTGTATGGAAAAATGCCTTGGTTACCTTGTTTCAAGCCATTCTAGCATTGTATAGAAAGCCTGCAGGAAGACACAGCTCCATTTCTCCTCTTATTTCTTTTCAGTGACTAGGGCTGATGGAGATGGTAGCAGTTCATCTTCACATTCACCACATAACACACACATATGGACCTCACACATTTCAAAAAATGCAAGTAAAAACGGTTTTCTGTGACAGGGCACCTTTAACCATAACAGACAATCAACCATTTCAAATACAAACAGAGCATTTTTAGCTAGACTGATGGCACACAACTGTATGAACATAAACAGCATGTCATGTTTCCTTACCCTTTTTGATCTTTCATATGTTAAATGTTCTGTAAATCTTGATAGACATTATTCTTTTCAACAGGACATTGTCTGATATGCGTGGGGAGTGTGTTGCTGCCAGACGGCAGCTGAATGTTGCCTGCATGAACTTAGAGGCCAGAGTAACACAGGAGAGCACCTCTAGTGGTGTGGAGATGTCAGCACTGGAGAGGCAGCTGAAGGACAAACTGAAAGAGGCCTTGCAGCTTCAGGGTTGCTGGGATGCAGAGAAAGTTGACCTTAACTCCAGGTAAGGTCATTTTCAAAGTCTCTAGGTCTGTATATTATAAAGAGTTTTCTTCCTGTCTTTTAAAGTGACAGCCAAAATGACATAAGATAAAGCTGCATTTTGATTAAGGGCCACTGGATGCTAGTTTTAATGCCAACTTCATTAAGGCAACTCATCCTTTAACTTAACTCTCAAAAATCAGTACATGTATCACCATGAATTAGGGACTTAATAGTAACTAATGATTGTTCGATTAGAACATTTTAAGTAAGCCCCTAAACCTAGGACTGACAAGCCCTACACTGTTATTTGTCTACAGTCTCTGGGTTGGTCAAGCTGACCAGGACTGTCGAGATGAAAAAAGCATCATAAACTGAAATAGAAGTTCTTGGAGTGAGGGCATCTAAAGTGCACTTGTTTGATTGAAAGGAAAACCAAATATGGAACCCCAGAATTTAACATAGGCTTTGATCATTAAAATCCTGCACTACAAGCTATTTTCTAGCTTTTGCACTTCAGTC
Source organism: Percina caprodes (assembly GCA_013375575.1). Classification (NCBI taxonomy): domain Eukaryota; kingdom Metazoa; phylum Chordata; class Actinopteri; order Perciformes; family Percidae; genus Percina; species Percina caprodes. The sequence goes on along the minus strand of JABXJD010000299.1, from coordinate 606,420 downwards.
AGATGACTGCAGGGATGTCAGTGGCTTTGGATTCTGAATCTTGGCTGGCTTTTGATCTTATCAGAAGTAATTCTTAATCCCATTTTGTTCTCTTTCTATTTCCATGCATATTGATCTATACAGAATCCTGGAGCTGACTGACACAGTGAAGTACCTCCGCAGCCAGAACAGTGAGAAGGATTCCAGCCTCAAGGCCATGCAGATCAGTCTGGACAGGATGGTGGGACCTTCGTAATTATGCTTGGGAGGTGGTAGATAGATGGGTGGTTAAGGGGGTTAAAATGGCTGTAGTCTGGACCCCAAGTTTGATAAACTCCACAACTTCCTTGTCTAGAGGGCTGCAGTCTGGGGAATGTCAGGCTTGTGTGTGTGTGTGTGTGTGTGTGTGTGTGCGTGTTATCTGACCTTAATGGTTTCCTGCTCAGGAGACAAGGAGAACAGAGGATAAAGCAGAGATGGAGGTCCTACACACTGAGATCCAGGCCCACCAAAAGATTTTGTATCATGTTCACCAGGTCAGAACAAAACAACACACTGAGCTAGATCATGCATTAGGTTAGCATACAAGAAGATTGATTTTTTTTCTCCATTCTACAGATGGTTGGTGGTGGGGGTGATGGCAGCAGTAGCTCTGAAAGTGCATCCTCTTCACCTCTTCATGGACGCTCTCCTCTGAGGAACACTACCCTGATGGCTGTGCAGAGTGTTTGTGCCAAGCACCAGAAACAAACGCAGGTCCAACATTACTTTCTTCATTGTAGATGTTTTAGAAAGGTTGCTTCCAACCTGAGGGTGGGAACTCAAAAGAAATCTGAGAGGTCACAAAATGATTATACATAGGTTTTTTTTTGTTTTTTTTTCAGACCTTTCTTAAATATAGTCCTTTTTGGTGACAATATTCTTTCACCTTGAGGGCTCTATTTTAACGAACTAAGTGCACGGCGTGAAGAGTCTGGCGCAGGTGTGTTTAGGGCGTGTCCAAATGCTAGTTTGATGGTTGAAAAAAGGATCTGTACGGCTGGCACATGGTTCAAAAGGGTTGTACTCAGTGTATTCATTAATTAATTTGTGGGTGTGTTCAGGGCGTAACATGCAATACATCAATCAGACGTCATCTCCCATTCCTTTTAAAAGCCAGGTGCGTTTGTACCATTATGATGGCGGATTTGCACCATAATGTTTATATTTGTAATCTTTTACCTGCTTATGTGCTGCTCCACTGGCCTGTGCGTGTGTAACAAGCATAGTGTGCGCACGCTATGCTGCTGTGTTTAAGACTAGACACTTTTTACTAATACGCTTTTAAAATAACAATTAAATACTGCGCTATTGACTTTAGACCAGGTTTTTGTTGTCATTGTTGGTCAATGGCGCGATCACTTCCCGCTGCTTCAAGATAGCACTACGCCAAGAACTCACCTGAACACACCTCCCTGAAAGACCAGCACGCCCAGGGGCACTGGCAAAGACACTGGTCCCTGCTGCGCCGGGTGAAAGATAGGGTCCTCGGCCTTAAATGAGATAATCCAAGAAAGAAAAATAATTCTGTGGTTGAACTGCCCATTTACACATAAAGTTCATAACCGTTAATGAGTAGATATAGCTTAATTTTAAGAGATCAGAAGTCAGAAAATGTGGAGAACCACTGTTTTGTATGGAGGAGATAATATGTAACTACTTTCTTTACCTACACACCACAATCAATGCACCCATGCACAGGACCTGCGTGGGCGTCTGGATGCTGCCCTGGAGCAAGTGGAGACACTGCGTGATCACCTGCAGGAGAGGGACACTGAGAGGAGAGAGCTAGAGCAGAAGATCCAGGAAGTAAGGAGGGAAAGTCAGGAGGCTAAAACAGCTCTAGAGGAAAGTCTCAGAGACAGCAACAGATATCGCTGCTCACTGGAGCTCATCTCCAGGTACACCCTGATCATTATCTCCACTGTGGTGAGGCTTGATGAAGACTGTAGATAAAAAGTAGTTGCTTAGTCGCACAGCTGTGTATTGTGTTTCATATGTTCTAGTTTGTTTTGCTATTTGGGAAAGTGCCATTAGGCTCAAATGTTGTTTTTGGAAAAATACAAATGTTCTAATGATGATGACAATTATTATAGTTTGGTTTAATTATTATAGTTTGTAATTAAGTAAATCTTCACTGTCATTATCAGAACATGTTTAAATGTATTGATACGTGACCAAAAACAATATTTATTCAACATTATACAAGAAGTGTTTACTATGCTGCCATGTGCTTTGTTGATATAGTATTTTAGAAAAATCAAGTATTATAAAAATGATGATCATTGTGCAACAACTGACCTTTAACATAATCTCTCTCTCTATTTCTTTCCCTCTGCCTTTCTCTACTGCCATGTACCACAGTGAGAAGAGCAGCCTGGAGAAGCTGCTGACAGGTCTGCAGCAAGAGGCAGACTCCCAGCATGCCGAGTTGGAGGTACTGCGAGGTTCATCACTGGAGATCCAGAGACAGCGGGACCTCCTGAGACAGCAGAGGGAGGATCTGGAGATACAGCTGACACGCCAGCGCGCGGAGGCCCAAAGAGGGTACAGCACGAGCAAGGGAGAATGACGTTACACAACACACATCCCTTCACCCGTGATTGTTTTTAAGCTCTGCTTGTTTACAGTTGAGATCAGTAACACGTGTCGTTCTCCGGCCGGCAATGCACCCAGATGACATTTGGATGAAAATGTAAATGATTTACATTGCATTACTGCACTCATGCAAGAGGAAACCATTTTTCCCTTCTTGAGGGTTTCTTTTGCTTAAAAAAATTTGATTAGCTCAGAATTGGAGTAGGACATGCGATACAACAAAAAATGAACTCCCTCAGAGTTCTGGCGTTTGGCACCAACATTTCTCCTTTTAAAGTGGAGATGGATTGCTGTTAAGGGATTTTGGTTATATAAATAATCTGCATGTGTGTGTGAGACAAACAAACAATGTGATAGAGTCATATATGTGATAAATGATGTGTTTCAGTGAGAGGAGTCTGGAGGAACTTGAAGAAAAACACTCAGATCTGCGTAGGGAGCTTGTGACAGTGAAGGAGGCTCTGAGTCAAATCACTCTGCAGAAGGAGGTGTTGGAGCAAGATAAGGCCAGCCTTGCTCTAGCTCTCAGCAAGGTAGACTGCTTGTTCTGTACAGGTAGCATTAAGTGTATTACTGGATTATCCCTGAGGATATACTTCTTTCTAATATGTATGATTCACTCCACAGATGGAGTCACAGAGTGCTGCACATGAGTTAGTCCTTACCAAACTGCAGAATCAGGAGGCAACCCTAAAAGATTCTCTGGCTAAAATGGCTGCGCTGAGCGAAGGCTTAGCCAAAGACAAGGTGGAACTTAATCGAATTCTGTTGCAGGTCAGTAGCTGTGTAGTTGCCTGTAACTTTAATTGAAGGCAGGGTTCAACAGAACAGAAGTGAAATATTTTAGTTTCCCTTCCAGACAGAAGGTGAGAAGACAGAGCTTGGTAAACGTAGACGGGAAGCTGAAATGGAGCGGACCGCAGCCAGAGAGGAGACAGCATGGGTGCAACAAGAGATGATGAATCTGCTCGCTGAGAAACAAGCCCTGGAGAGCTCCCACAGCCACTTGCAGGATCTCTGCCAGAGGCTAGAAACAGAGCTGAGACTGCTGCAGACGGAGAATGCTCAGGCCCTGGAGCGGCACTCCCAGGTCAGAGACCCCCGGCCATTCACACACTTCAGCCTCCATCCTCCCTATGTTGGTGTTATTTCAGCAGGTTCATGGAGCTTGTTGTCACATTAAAATGTATTGGAGGTACTGGACACATCTGCTATTTTTTTCTTTCTTTCAAACGAGAGATGGAGAGCAGTTTGAGCCTCACTCTATGTTTTATGAGTAACTTGAGACATAATAAGCAAGGGATTTTCATGATCAATGTGAACTAGAAAAGATAAATAGATAGACATATACTATCTAGTGGGGGGTTAGTGAAAAGACCCAATAAATTAACACTTAAAGTATTCCCATTCTTCCCTCAGCAGATTCAGATCTCTGTATGTCATCCCCTAAAGAATGAAAAGAATCCTCTCCTGTTTTGTTATCTTTTCTCAATGTGAAACTGGGATATCCGCGTTGATCTCTGCTAGAATATACCAAATCTAAACAATTTGACAAATTCCATCCAAACATTTTGAGATAACTTATCTGTAAAAATAAATCACCTGTGTATATAACAAGCCCTTGAGTGGCCTCCTTTGCATTAGGCTCATGTTTCATCCCCTTATTGGGCGCTACTCACATCCATTACACTGGTGTTCTTTATCCACTTTAGTATTTACCTAAGGAGAGGCCGAACAACATCATGTGTTAATATTTATTTAGTATAGGTTCATTTTGGTTAGGTTCAAAATCAAATTGCAGTGATTGTTGCTTTTAAAACAATTGGTTGCAGTGAAATATTAAAGTTGCAGGGGCCCATTGTAGACTCAGTCATTGTGCGATGGTGTGGTAGTAACTGACCAGGGAAATACAGTTTACAGTAAGGTTTTCTGTTTCAGAAAAGAGCTTTATCATTGTTTGATTCAAACCTGAAGAATAACCAATTAATGAATAGGTAGACATTTTGGGAAATAAGCTAATTACTTGGTTACTGAGAGCTACATAAAAAGTACATAGATACCACTGTCATGTCCGTATGCTAAATATGAAGATAAAGCCAGCAGCAGGTTAGTGTAGCTTAGCGTTAAAAGACCTAACAGCAGCTGTAAAGCTCACTAAGTCACACGTCATGCTTTGTTTGTTTGAACTCTTCACAAACAGTGATCTAAAGATGACAGGTTGTGGTTTTACAAGAGGTTACATGCTGGAACTATTTCTTGGCTAGGCCAGTGCAGTCTTGTGTCACAGGGAGGTTGCCAAGCAGCAGAGACTTAAGGAAGTCACCGGCCAGGCCAAAAAATGGTTCCTGTACATAACCTCTTTCATTGTTTCTACACTTTGGTGCAGAATAAAGTAAACAAAGATACAACATGTTAATTGATGAGATTTAGATATGCTTAACTGAGCCAGGCTAGCTGTCTGCCCCTGCTTCTTAATGCTGATTTAAGCTAATCCTCTGCTGGCTCCAGCTTCATATTTAGCATACACACATTAGAGTGCTATTGATCTTCTAACACTCAGCAAGAAAGCAAATGTGTATTTCCCAAAATGTTGAAACATTTGTGTAAATGACACTGCCAATGCTTCAAGTTATGTTTTACTCTGATGTTTGAAACCATTTGCAACTTTGTCATGTTTGCATTCAAGTGCAATATCCATTTTAAATTACCTGCTGAATTCAGTGAATTTCTAAAAGATAAATCCTAAATGCTCTCCTCACTACTTCCATACAATAATCCATTTTGGAGTTTAATAAATGCTGAATGAAATTCAAGAAGTTCCGTATAGGCTGCACATTTTCCTTTCTAGAACTAGGTTCTGTGGTGTGTCACAGGGATTTAAGTGGTAACTGGGGAAAAAAATTACAACCCCACTAATCATTTTTGTTTTGCTTTAGGTGGGGCATTTGTTATGGCCCCGCAGTTCCTATACACTGGCTTGACTTAAAGTTTGTGTAATTTATGCTTCATAACAGCAACAACAGCAATATGTAGAGTTCAGTGTGTGTACAGCAAATGTGGTGGCATAAAATGTAGAGGTTGGGTGGTTAATTTCCACAATACCGACCATCTTCCTTTTAATGTACTCCTACTCGTGAAAAATGCATTCCACTGTTATTGCACTATAGATATGAAGTGCATGTAATAATTTACTGTAAAGTCTTAATTGTGTCAGCTTAAATCAAAAAGTACAAATTAATTACTTGATGACACTTTTTTTTCCATTTGTATTTGTCGGTCTTCAGGTCAACAAGGAGATGCAGACTGTGTCAGAGGAGCTGTGTGCGTGCAGGAAGGAGCTTGAGACACAGACCACAGCCCTAAAGAGAGCTACCCATGACAGGGAGGAGCTGGCCAAGGCCAGGGCTGCTCTTGATGTCAAACTAAACTCTGCTGACCGAAAGGCCTGTGGGCTCACGCAGGAGCTGGTTTTGCTTAGGTCTGCGTGTGTGTGTGTTTGTTTGTGTGGTCTGACCTCTGAAATGTTCGGGACCAATTCAGATTTAAAACTAGTTTCCCCCAGTTTGTTTTCTCCAGATGCATTCAGCACAAAGTACAGTAAAATAGTTTCTGTCTTCATTAGTTAAGGTCAGGGTTGGGGTTGGGGTAAGGCATCTAACATGTAATAAGAGTGTTAGGAATGAATGTCAGTAAATCACCTCAAAAGCATTATCTGTGTGTGTGTGTGTGTGTGTGTGTGTGTGTGTGTGTGTGTGTGTGTGTGTGTGTGTATATGTATATATGTATGTACAGTTTGTGTATGTATGTGTGTGTGTTTGTTTAAGTCAAACCAACTGCCAATGTAAAGCACTGCAAGTCCCATGTAACAAGAGTCTTTAAGTAACATGATTTTATTTGGAAACTATGCTCATGATGGATCAATGAATTTTATGATCTACCCCTAGTGGTTCAAAGGTGTTTTTTTTCTTCTCTAAACCACTTTCCCGCTGTGTTCCAGAGCAGAGAAAGAGTCCCTGGAAACCTCTCTGTTTGAGAGCCAGGAGCTTGCCTCGTCTCTGGAGGCTGAGTGCACCAGGATGGAGGGGGAGAGGCACAGTTTGCTCCTGGCTAACGAGGCCTTGACGCGTGAGTAGCCATCTCCCTCAGAGACCCCACTGTTCTCCGTGCCAAGCCCCCTGGCCATGAAGCCTTTCCAACAGCCCCCTAGAGATCCATATTTCAGCTGTGAGCTCTGCAACAGCTGGGCTGTGGGATCACTGGGGTTGCTTTCTCAGCTGACCAGGGTCCCACCAGTCCGCACAGACACACATGGATCAGATAAGTCGTGTTAAGCTAGCATGTTACGCATAAAGACATGGATGAGTACCCCCTATAAATAAAACTGTAAATGAAATCTTGTTGATCCCAAGTCTCTCCATTTCATAATTGAGTAGGATTTTGATAGAGATTGGATACATCTGTCCAGGGGATGCTGCTGGGATGCGTGTGGATGTTGAACGTCAGTTTGTCCAAGCTGCACAAGAGCGGAGTAATCTGGAGGAGAAGCTGGTTCAGGTGGAAAGAAATGCCCTGCTGACCCTGAATAACAAAGAGCAAATTCACAGAGAGCAGCATGAAGCTGAACGCCGGCAAAAGGTACAGTAAGACTTGCATAGTTATGATGGTTGACAAAATTTAAATCAGATGCTTTTGCTATCTACTAACCAAGGGTGTGTGTGTGTATGTTTTTGGTGGTTAACAGGAACAACAGTATACAGAGCTGACAGTACAGCGGGAGCAGGCTGAGAAGCAACTGCGTAAACAGTGTGAGGAACAGCGTGTGCACAGTCAGAAGGAGCTGCAGCAGGTGCAAGAGGAGCTTGTCAGGCTGCAGCAGGACTTCAACCAAAGCCTCCTACAGGCTGAGAGTGAAAAGCAGCAGGTGTGTGACGTGATCTTCACAGGTTTGTTATGATGGTTCATGAACCATAAAACCTAGAATGGAGTATTTTAGGATTGGCCGAGGGTTAGAGAATTGTCTCATGACCACAACATCCCAAGTTGTGTCTTCACTGTTATCAGTACCATCAAAACTATATGTCCTGCCAGTATCCTCACGCAAAACGCTAGTTCCATTCCTTGTCCTTCATTGGACGTGTATGTGAGCGCAATTTGTCCAAAATATATATAATGAATGACCCCTGACCCCGCAGTCTGTTGTGACCAGGCTTTATCCCAGAAGGAGGCAGAGAAGGCTGCCCTCATGGAGAAGCTAGCAGCCCTGCAGCAAGACCTGGCCACAGCAGGCATGGAGCTGGAGTGCATGCAGAGAGAGGCACTTAGCAAACAGGAACAAGATAAAGTAAAATATGGCAGTCACATTGGCTCTGGTAATTTTCTTGTTCTTTACATATAACTCAGCTAGCTGATTTGTGGTACCTCTATGTTCCAGAATGCAAAGGCTGTCCTCCAGTCTGAGCTGCAGGACTTGCAGACTCAATTTGAAGAGTCTTTGAACTCTCATGAGGATGCCAAGAAGAGTCTAATTGAGCAAGTCAGAGAGTTGAACCAACAGAGAGAACATGCACAACAGGAGGTGAGAACTTTCTTTTAAACGCAAATCACTGTTGTCTCTTCAGTTGCACCAGTGTATGACAATATCTGATCAAATAATGACTCATACAGAGCTTAAGTCAATATTAAGTGAAGGTTAGAATGGTGAAATGCACAGGCAAATCATAGAAAACATAGCGTGGATGTCACTAGAGGGGGTTCGTACAGTAAGATGGTTAGGAAATTACAACCTTGTTTGGCTTGGCATAGGATGGGAGTTCACGGATCTGCTTCTAGCAAGAGGGGGTGTTTGCACCAATTACAACCAGTGTGAGGAAAAGCCATTTACCATAGGCCGCTGTTGCCATTGGCCAATGCCACAGAGCTTTACTAGCATCAGGGTGCCATCAGGTGCAGAGTACACCGGGCCAAATCCTACAAGCAGAGGTGGTGACCAATCTTTAGACTCCCTCTCAGCACTCGCTTTCTGTGTCTTTTTCCTGTCAAGTGGAGGAAAATTTAGTTCCATTGACCTTAACACAAACATAAAAGTGCAATTAGAGACTATAATTTTGGCCCAGTGCTATACCTCCCTGAGCCAAATGAGAGCTGTAAATCTCATTTCTTGGGGTTGCTTGAGGTCAAGATTCCAGCCACAGGGTTGCTGGGCGTTTTAGTGAAATAACAAGCTCACAGTCACCTCATTAAGATGTAACTGCAGAGTTGTAAGAGCCTTACCATGCCTTGATTTAAAAGCCTGGTTTCACTGGGAAATGGGATTGTTTATCTTTGTGGGACTTTTTGGTTTCAATGAAAAAGCAAAAATGAGAATCATCTAGTCTTCGCTCTGTCTCCTTAGTCTTGTCAAAGTATAGTGAATGAGGTTGTGTGGAGCCAGAGCAGAAGAGTTTTTAGGTTTGGACAGCCCTCCCTACCATAGATCAAGTCAAGCTTCAGCGACACTGTCATATTTGGCTTCCACCCCTGCTCGTTTCCTTGTTTGATTATTTTCACTAATCCCATCTCAGGATTCTCATGTCAGACATTGACAAAGCAGGAGTGAGAGTGTATAAGCTAGTGAGCATGAAAGAGGAAGAAAACAGGGGGAGAGAGGGAGAACGAGAGGGTGGAGGATACGGTCCCTGGTACCATGAAATGAAATCAAAGTTTGAGTTAACCCCTTGTGTAAATAAGCCAGTGGGGGAGTGTTTATTTTCTCCCTTGCAGCAGCGAGAGGCTGGCTCCACTGGGACTCCAGGTCCCCCTCCCCGTCAACATAACACAACATTGCTGCCCTCATATTAACTGCCCTTCTACTCCGCTACACCTCCAAAAATCAGATCAAATAAAGAATAATTGGCCAGATCAGCATTGGCTTGTTTTTTCTCACATTAGAGTTTATGAGAAAGAACCATCTTGTGTGGCCAATGAACTTAATACTCCTCCTCCTCATCCTGCTCCTCATCCTCCCTCGCCCTCCTCCACTGCCTCCACCTCTGGAGGGGGGGGGGGGGCTGTTTATCATGTTGCTCTGTGGATTCTCTACACTGCGAGAGACAGCATGTGGCTACAGGCCAAACTGACTCTTAACCATGCCCAGATAAGCTCCATCCTCCTTATTTCTCCCGCTACACACAACATATTGCCCTAAAACAGAATATAGGTGTCTTGAGATAACACTTCAAATAGGAGATGTTGAAGTTTCAAACAATGAATAAGTATCTGATAAAAATCTGATATTCAATTTTGATGATTACATACATTGTCTTTTGTTGTACTGTAGATAACGGCCAAAACAGGTTTAAAATGCAATTTGATGATAAATATAAAGGCTGTTGTCCGTGTTGGGTTATTGAATTTATATTGAAAACTAATTTTTGAAACCGTTTAAGGCACTCTTAGATTAAACTAAGTTTATATCCATTTGAAATAACCAAAGACATTCTGGCAACCAATTATGAAACCAGCAAAGAGAAGAAAAAAAAACTTTGTATTTCTAGATCGGAGTTTATCCATTAACCTCATTAATATGAGGTATACTGTTTATCCATAACACCTCCTAATGTATCCTCATTGACATAGTATACCTTTGTTCTCCATAATCTGGACATGAAGTTAGAGGGCCTTCGTCGGCATCTGCAGGAGGCAGAGGATGGGCTAATTAAAGGGCGAAGGGAGCTGATTGAAGCTCACAGAGAGCTCCAGGAGTGTGCACAAGAGCGGGACAAGCAACGGAAAGAAGTTCTGGACCTGAGAAGGCTTCTGGGTGATGAGACCAGAGAGAAAGAGGCTATCCAAGCCTCTAACCAGGAGCTAAGAGCTTTTTTTAAGAGAACAGAAAGTGACAACAGCAGGTATAGCTTCAGTAGTGTTTATAGTTTGTTTTTAGCAATGGATATTTATGGATGGTGATTGTATGTTAACCATTTTTTGACTAGCTTGAGACGAGCCTTGGAGGAGATGGAGCAGAAAGTGTCTGTCTCAGAGGAATGTAGGAGCTCGATGCACCAAGAGGCAACCACTCTACGGAACAGTATGAGAGAGCTGGAGAAGTCTCGCCTGCAGGCACGCAGAGATCTCCAGGAGCTGCGCAGACAGGTGAAAGATTATTGAGGTAACTGGTTTCCATCTGATTTATTTTAAATAAAGGATTACCTTCAAGTACCATGTGCTATGTTAACATGAGCAGATAAAGGTCCTTGAAGGTGAGAACAGCCACCAGAAACAGGAGCTGCGAGAGCTGCAGGCCCGGGTATATCAGGAGGAGCAGAAGGAGGACGAGGCACGTCGCGAGGCTTTCACTCTCAAGCAGAGAGTGCTGGAGTGTGAGGCTGGCAGGGAAGCAGCGCTCAATGAGGTAGAAGGCCTCCTAAAGAAAACCTGCCATACTCTTGCATAGACTAAAAACATGAACCCGAACACACTGTATTTTCTACTTTAACAGTGATGGGTTTTACTTTGAAATATTTTGTGAATATACAGTACCTCATATATAACAGCCATTTATATACACTCAATGTGATTGCAAAATGTCATGAAAAATTAGGCTTTGTATTCTATAAAATAGTTTTTTTTAACCTCTTATGCCCTATAACCACATCCGTTGGGTCCCTAAATTCTCACAGCGGATGGTGTATTACAGTGAATGTTTGGCATACTTTTGTATTCTGTTTCCAAGAGCATGGTGGCAACGCCAAATGCATTTCTCATTATTATAATATTTCAACTTTATTGCTGTTTAATTGGAAGTCTCAGGCTTGACTCTTGTCATCTTGTTACCTCTTATGATACAGTTTAGAAACTGTGAAAATGTCATCAGTGGCTAAATGTACTGGCTGACAATTGTGTATTTTTTTTTGTCTTCAAATTGATAAAGTTTATAAATCCTCCAAAAGTACCCTAGTTATGATCTGTATACTACTTTATTTACTGACATTATCCACAGTTAATAATACATGCTTGACTAGTTGACAAAAATGAGGTTTGTCTTGTGACTCTGTGTGTTTGTGCAGGTTTCAGGTCTGCAGTGCCGTGTGGTGGACCTGGAGACATTGGAGCATCAGAACCAAGAGCTGCTGCAGGAAAGAGAGGCTTATCAGCAGCAGTGTGACCAGAGGCACAGAGAAACCACTGCCCAGCTAGAGAAAGCGCTAGAAGATGCTGGGATCAAGGTCAAGGAACTCTCTGTGCAGGTTGGCTTTGCTGAAAGCAAGGTCCAGGGCCTGGAAGAACAGCTGGGCCTTAGCCATGCCAAACACAGGGACCTGGAGCTCAAGTTGGCGGTGATGTATTCAGCTGTGCGCCGCACTGTTGGCACCAGCCATCCAAGGCTTTCAGGCACATCTGGGTTCCTTAGACGGTCTCCCTCTCCCTGGAGAAACCACCTGCAAGTAAAAGGTATGGTCATACACTTAATGTACACTACATGCAATTTTTTTTGCTAAAAGCAGATGCATGAATAAGTGTATTCTCTGGTTAGGAGTAGACAATGAGACAGACACAGCTGCTGTGCTGCCCCTGTCTCGTGGTGAAGATGAAGGGCTGGATTTGGACTCAGTGCATACAGCCCTGCAGGAATTCCAGAAGAAGTTCAGAGACACACAAAGAGACAGGGTATATTTGAACTTCTTAATAACTTAATAAAGGCTCAAGGACACAAACCTCAAATTCTGTGAGTGGGATTGTTGACCTTGAGTTGGTCTTGCTTTTCCGACCACATAAACAGTTCAACAATCTTTAATCCCCTTATTATATTTGTTGTGTTTATATTTTAACTAAATTTAGGCCCTTTTGATCTCATACTCGTGTGCTATTCCCTCAGGATGAAGCCACTGCTCAGATAGTTTTTCTAAGTCAGCAGGTGACAGAGCTTCAAGACAGCCAGGATAAGTCAGCCACCCAGCTGTTACAACTACAGGAGTCCTTGAAGCAATCAGAGCAGGGTAAGAAAACCAGTTGGTCTTCCAAAAACAGTAAATATCAGTTATTAATTATGTTTGGACTTACAGCGTATTCTACATATTGTTCCAGGAAAACGAGAGATGGCAGAGCGATTACACAAGGTGCATACATCCCTTTCCCTGCAGGAAGATGTAGTACATCGTACAGAGAGGGAGAAACAAAACCTTGAGGCGGAGGTAGCTCAGTTGAGGACTGGTCTACAAGCTGCGGAGGCTAAGTCCAGGGCACTTCAAGTATGTCAAAGACAAAGACCAAATCAGCATACAGCATCTTAAGTGACAACTAATAAACTATTGCCAATTCTTCTACAGGACAAGTTAGAGCTTCTGCAGGGCTTAGAATCTCGTGCACAAGTAGAACAACAGAAGCTAAAGGAGTCTCTGCAAGCAGCAGAGAGCAGGGTGAGCCATCTGGAACTCTCCCAACGCACCCTTGAAGGTGAGCTACAGAGGGCCCAGCTCAGGGCAGCTGAGCTGGATGCAGAGGCAGGGGCTCTGCAGGAAAGACTGAAGGAGCTGAGGAAGAAGCTGGTTGAGAGCGAGGACCGCGGTGCAGCACTGAGGGTCAGCGAGGAGAGGTTGGCCACGTCACTGGCTCGAGCTGAGCAGCATGAGAGTCAGCTGAGAGAACAGATCCACAAATTGTCCAACACCCTCAGTGACAACACGACCAGCAGTGGAGCTCTGCAGGAGCAGATCACACAGCTGCAGAGGGCTCTGACTGCCAGTGAGCAGGACCAAAGGCTGCTGCAGGTATAGTCAATTTCTGTAACATAAAACAAATCATGTTCACTGTGTATGTTTTATTTGTAAGCTTTTCCCCTCATTTACCGAAAGGATATTTGATTGAAACTTCAAAATAAGATGAATAGCAATGCTTCCATTGACATGCTTTGATTTACAGTGCAGCTATGTAACCTTCTCAGCTGCAGACTGAGCATTTATTTACATTTGTCGCTGTGGTTTTCTCATGTCGTTCTCATGTCTCAGCATACTGTTTGTAATTCTTTGTAATCTGGAAATAAAAACATTTGGTCACAAAAAAAAAATACTGAGAAAACAAAAACATGACATATGTGTTATTAATCCTTTAAATTGTCACAAGCTGTCAAGTCATTGCAGTAAAAAAACGAGTAAAATCCCAACACTTGCCTGCAACGTTCAACAACATGTCAAGGATTGTAAAAAGACACAATATAAAAGAAGGAGAGCAATGTAGGGTGTTGGATTAAACTGAGTGGCTCATTGTACAGTCAATGTCAACATGTGTGTGCCCATAGGAGCGTCTGGATAAAACACAAGATGCCCTTTCAGAGAGAAAGAGGCTGAACCACGCACTAACAGAGCAGATCCAGAAGCTTCAAAGAGCCCAAGAGGACTTGGAGCTTAAATATTTTGAACTGGAGAAGCATAGCAGGACACTGAAGGAGGTAAATCACACTGAGGTTCAAGTGCAAATAAAGATGCAAAAGTTGAGGCTCCATTTTGATTGTGTGTATGACTGACTGTTTCCCAGAGCCTGAAGCAACAGCAGGAAGCTGAACTGCAGGCCCAGGGGAGCTCCCAGCAGCTGCAGCGAGAGAAGGAAGAACTCCAAGACAAGGTCAACAATCTTCAGAGTTCTTTGCAAAAGCTACAGAGTGAGAGAGCAGAGATGGAGAGGGTGCTGACACGCCTTGGTAAAGACAAGTCAGCACTCAGAAAGACACTGGAGAGGGTGAGCTGACCTATCTGATGCACTATACTGAAAATAGGTTGATTCTTTCTTTGTCTGTATGGTAAATATGAAGCTACTGCAAGCAGCCGGTTAACTTAGCTTAGCATTAAAAACTGGAAACAGGGAATCAGTCATCATATTTCCCATAATATCTAACTATTTTATAATCCCTCATATTTAGGAATTAATCCAACTAAGCTTGTTGGGATTTATCGAAATGACAGTTAAAAATACACATGGATTATCATAAAATACAAAAAATCATAATAAAAACATTTTTTTTAAAAGCCGCAGTATGTCTGTTACTTTCTTAAAGTTGGGGGACTCAGAAGAGACGTTAAAAAAGTTGTGTGTTATGTTTTGTATATAAGCAAGAGTAAGAAGTTCTAAAAATACAAAGAAGCTATAGCACTGATGCTGCCGATGACGAGCTGCTCCATAATGTTACAGCTGAAACAGTAAAGGCAGGATCCCAGAACATTTAACAGCTTTTTGTGAGGAGACCTGAAACTTTTTGCTGCTGAATATGAGGTAAAAGATCTGAAATATATGACGGAGCCAAACCACAAAGGGCTTTAAAATGTAATTAAAAACATCTTAAAGTCAATTCTAAAAGTGCTGGAAGCCAATGTACATATAGACGCCAAGACTGAAGTAATATCCGTTTAGTGTCGGTCAGAAGCCGTGCTGCCACATTCTGTATCAAGTGAAGACGTGCAGTTGCCGAAGCATTAGGGCACAGAAATGGGCAGGAGGAGATAATTTAAATAATTAGCCGATTCATTGGCTGTCTGTTGCATAAAATCATTTCATCCATTTTTTTTTATCAACATATTCTTCTCCTTTCTCAAACGTTGTACAAAGTGATCTTAAAGTGATGGAAACATGTAGGTTGACTGTGAGAACTAAGAGGCTCTGAGCTTGGCTTCTGCTACACGCATTACAGGAAGGCACATGTGTGCAGAATAATTATGGTAAAGTCGTTGACATTATGTCACCCTCGTGTTGTTGTAAGGTGGAGATGGAGAGGCTGAGGAGGGAGGAGGAGGAGGCAGTGTCGGCAGCCAGCGAGAAGGAGCAGTTGGAACAGACAGTCTGCAGCCTGCAACAGGAGCTGGCAAAAAAGCAGGATGAAGAGCAGACAGTGCAGGTGAGAGGCTGCTGAATTATAGCCAGAGACAAGTCCTCTACTTACTGTCACTACTAAAATACTTTTGTATTAATGAGTAGTACAGAACAATCAATTACATTCCTGTCAAACTACGACAGTCAAGCAATAAGTTAACAAGATATGTCAAATGTTTGATTGATGTTAAAAAAATCACCAGCAGTAAATGTAGCTTACAGCTTGTAAGCTGAAGCTTCACAGATATTTAGCAGAATCAGATAGAAATCTGACATCACACAGCCAGTGATTGACTAATGACATCATTAGAGAAATCTAGAATCACAGACGTATGTTTTATCTAGTTTTTACATATATTTACATTTACATAGCATGTCTTTCAATTTCTCAAACAAATAAGGCATGAATACAAATGTTACTGTAACTCATGTAATAATGAAGTATTTTAAAATGTTTGTATTAATCTGGAACCCTGTAACTTTGTTGAAGGTACTATCAGCTTCAGTGGGTGCAATAGGTAGCGCTCGCTTGCATGGAAATCTTGCTCTCATAAGTTGAACAGCAATATCATATCAGTACTAATTCTCAAAGAGAAACTGTTGCTGTTTCATTCTGTTTCATTGTTTACACCTATCCAATAAAGATCTGCCTTCTATTAACATGTGTGTTCTACCTAGCCAACTTGCCCAGGTAAGAACTCTCTGTGTGCCCCTTCTGCTCAACCACTGATGACACTTACCTGCCTTTTTTTTTTTTTCTTATACTCTATTTTCAATTCAATAAACTCATGTGAACTGTCTTCAGGCCCAAATCTCCCAGTTGGAGCATTCTCATGCACAGCGCCTCCTGGAGGTGACAGCCCGCCATCACCAGGAGTTGGATATGGAGACGGAGCGTCTGAGAGACAGCCAGCTTCAAGCAGAGCGGGCCTTGGAGACCAGAGAGAAGGCCCATCGCCAGAGGGTCAAATGTCTGGAGCAACAGGTATTTTAATTCTAAGTGTGGATAATTTGATGGAAAGGTCTTTCTTTTGTACTCCAGGTTCATTGTCTGTGCATTTGTAGTTTGTCTAGCTACTTTTACATTTTTTCTATTTCTTTGTTCGTAATAGGTGCTGACTCTGAAAGAGCAGCTAGATCAGGAGACAAGAAGACGACAGGCCTATTTCAATCAGATGCTACTACCTGGTGTGTAGGCAGAGTGAAGTATTTAGCACCTCTGGCTTCCTCGTTCACTGTTCCTCTGCCAGCTTCCCGACAAGTTACAAGTTAGGTCTGTGCACACAAAACACACTCCTAAGGCGTTTGCTCTCCCTGCACATGTGCACACCGGATTACATTAATCTGCAGGAAAATTCAACAACAACAAACAATGCAGGTTTTGTTTATAAGTGGACTGGATATGCCTGGATTTCCTCTAGCTCGTTACAGTTGGCCTTTCTAAGTCTGTAATGCTGTCATTTCTTTAAGGAAACAATGTGATGAAAAGTTTCCTGAGTTGGTTCTTCATTATACTTTTGTTATTGTTTCCAAACTCATTTTGTCATACTGATCATTTACCAATTGTATATGTCATAATCACACTTTGTGTATCCTAATAAGAATATACATTCAAATATTTACAATAATTGTTTGCAGATATTCCTGGTGCTATGATTAATTAGTGTTTCAGCGAGTCACAATTATTCTATTACGTGTTGTATTTAACTCAATCGATGATAGTGTTTGCAAAAGCTGTGATTGTTTATAATAAAGTGGGTGTATCAGAGCTCAATTATACAATATTGTTTGACAAAAGATGTTTATTCTACTGTGGCCACACAATGTTGTTGTGTTGTGTGAACTCGGTGAAGGACAGCACTGCCCTTGCATGGGAGTTCTGGTGTTTAAAAGCTTTTGTGGATTTAGTGTTGTGGGTGAGAGAATGACCTTCACTCTCTGTTGCCAATGCTGTCTTAAGTGTTTTCTTTCAAAGATCATTACAGACTCCAAGGTCTGTGGGGATTATAATTACTTGAAAGTTTCACTGGCAATCTATCTGTAATCCTTCACAACACATAAATCTTCAAATGATGTCTGGTCTTCCCTATGATGGTTAGAAAACACAAATACATTGTGTTCTCCATTTGTTTGTGTGTATTCATCCAAACATACATCCTTTTCACTGTTTCTCTCAATTCAGTTATTTCTCTCACTCAACAACTGTACAATGTTGCATTTTCAAAACATTGCACATGCATGTCTTCTTACTGTGTAAGCTTGCATATGCCTTGGTAACTGTACAGTAGAAGTTTCATTGAAAGAGAAAAATATTGTCAGAGGTTCTTTAAAGCAGCCCTTTGATTATCATAGATCCTCCCAGTGGTTATCCAGTTACCGGCCTCTTTTCAACTATTGGCTGGAAGGAGCTAATTATGCAAGGTAGTGAATCCCTGTGGGGGAGGTGGGGCCAAAACTGAAAGAACTCCTTTGGCAGGCAGAATAGAGCTTTTATTGAGGATATTTCTAAGCTGACCATCAGGGACCAAATCGCTGGATTGTTCACAAAAAAAACCACATCTCAGCTGAATCACGCTGCTCCCCCTCTTTCATTCCTTCCCTCGTTGCATTTCAGTGAGACGGAGTTTAGCTCATGCAGTACCCAGCAGAAAGCAGAATGCAAGGAATCTACAGTATTCCCCTGTCTCACACAAGAAGCCCAGTTCACTACTAAACGACAAGAGAGGGGAGAAAGAGGCAGAGCCAGAGAACAGTCAGGGGAGGATTCAGACTGCTGTGGTTGAGAGGAGGAACATACGCTCTTGTCCTGTTCTGCTCTGCTCTTGTTTGCCTCAGGTGTGTGTGCTCCTCCCTCCCCTCCGCGGTGCCTGCTGTCAGCTCCATCCCTGGGTGGCTGAGGCCATGGTGTTGGTGCTGCAAGCCCTGCTGCCCTGCTTCTGCACCCTGCTCTCCCTGGACCTGCTGCCTGGGGTGGAACTCGCTGTGCCATTGGAGGACTTCTACCCCTTTGGCCAGGACAAGGGGGACTCCCAGACCATCTCTCAGGACGACGGAGGCTCCAGGCTTGTGGAGATCTCTGTAGCTTTCCCCTTCTTTGGAGACAGGCACACAGGACTCTATGTGAGTATAGAGCAGTGTGTTTATGATATGTGTGTGGGTGTGTGTTTTTACTGATATGTGTGTGATTATATCTTTGTATGTCAGCATGTGTGTATGTGTGTGCATGCATTTTGCAGTTGGCAATTTAAACTGACATGGTGTGGATTGTATAAGAGCCTAAGGGAGATGAGATTTGGCATGCAGCCAAATACTACATTGCTGTGCCCTTTGAGAGTTTGTATATGTTTGCGTGTACTCACAAGCTCTGGTGTGTAACCTCATTTGTAGAATATCATGTTTTCCCCCCACGGGTGGAATCATAATCCTTCATGATGTTCTTTTCATCTGCTCTCCTCATACTCTGAGGGCTCTCAAGTGCACCGAGGGAGAGTGTGAAAGAAACTATTAGCAGAACAGTGGTAAGCCCCGTTCTAATAAGTCCACGATGAACTGTTAAAGAAAATTACAGTTTGTGTTCTTACTGTTGCCGCGGAGCATCTGTGAGCAGTTCCTTTTCAGAGAGAGTGGGGGGAAAATATGCACGCCAGTGAGAGAGAGAAACAGTGCTCATGGGAGGAAGCCGAATGGTTTGACAAGGATTTTTGCGCACCACAGTGAAACACGCTTTGATCTGCCTTTGTCATGTATTGGATTCAGTTCCAGCGCATGGAAAGGCAGAACTCCCTTAAATCAACACCACCTGTTGCGGTTATGCATCCGAGTTTCGCTCTCCGAATCCCCTCCTCTGTGCTCTGAGCTCCGCCTGCCTGCTCCCTGTTCAAACCGTGGGCAGGGGAGCCTGAGGAACCATGGCAACAATGGGCAAGGGCAAAGGTCATCTTTCTAATCTAAGCATCTGCGCCATGGCGGTGAGGTCAGTCTCCCAATGAAGACAATTTTTAAAACTCTTTTGCATTTACAGTACACACAGTGCGCAGACAGCGGCACCAGATTTTAAGTGGGGTGATTGAGTTATAAACTCAGTGATCAGGAGATTCTGTATATTAGTTACATTGTGTTTGTTCCCAGAAATCACTCCTATTGTAATAATACTACTCACCAATCAAATTAAAAAGATTTGGCTTGTTGTTCGTAGATTGAATTATCATCTGCCAGAGATCAGAGTCTGAGAACTTAACACTCTGAAATGTGCTGTGTTAGTTGTGATGTGATACTGCATCTCATTGGACAGTAATTCTGTAGTCACGCAACGCATAACAGATCATGCTCATTTAAATTTGCCTCACCTGAATCCATTAAACATCTGCTGTAAAGTGCACTGACCACATGGAGATCTCTGTCACCAGAGAGCTGCTTTGAACAGTTAATATTTCAGTGATGGGCTAAAATTGTTCTGGTGCTACCACCACATGGAAGCTGGAGAACTAAACAGATTTTAGATGGTTGGTGGGTGCTGTCTCCCTTTATTATTGTAACTGATTATGTTTAGCAATTTACACACCTTAAAACCCCTCACTACTGATGCTTTTCAACTATCAGTCTTTGTTCCCGCCTGTAGACTTATTTTTTTTTGTGATAAAGAAATACAGCAGGGGATTTAAAGACTGTCACAGTCATGTGCAACTTGATTACAGAAGTTTGTAATGTTTACAGACCCTAATCAACAGACCCTAAAAATCCCTGTTCAAACATGTGTTTGAACTGACTCGGGCCTGCGCCAGTCCCACTTCTGCCTCCTGGTAACCAGGCTGTCCCTCTGTTATGGTTTGCGTCTGGGAGTTTTCACATGTTGCTGGGATCTCTCCTCCTCCAGGTCCCCCCTCCCCTTCTCCCACGCCTCAGATAACATGGCAGGGGTCTTTCCCCTGCAACTGTCCAGCTGCTTTATCTGAGAAATGACCAATCATTTTAACAGAACACAGATGGATCTGCAAAGTGTCTTAGGGCCTTCCAAACAATGCAGTTCACGGATTAACTACTTTTACGGATGGCCAGTGTAAAGAACATGAAGGAGGATGTTCAAGGTCAGAGAAGAGAGAACACAAGTTCAAAAGCAGATGTGAGAAAAGATGGTTATGATCAAAGGTATTTTTGAAATATTAACCCTATTATAGATACATAAACAAATGCACCGTGGAAAAATGCAAGCTTTTCTAAAAAGATTTTTGTTAATTTTTAAATACTGAAATGTGTACTTATAGTACTTATATGCTCAAGATCATGTGACAATTGTATGTAATTAGAAATAAACTACATTTTGAAAGGATCCTGCCAAGAATGTGCTGAAGTATAACTGCACTTATCACACATCTGCTAGTGCTCATCTGCTCTTCAAAAGAGCTTCAACACGTCAGTTTGAGTATTTTCATTCACTCACTCACCGCTATGTATGGCCCAAAGATGTCTGCATCACGTTTTATTCTTTGTACTCTGCACGGGTACTTTTTATATGCATGTGTGGGATGAAAGATGTGGCTAAGTGATGAACAGTTCATCTACCATAGACAAGATATATCTACACATTCTTTAAAAAGGCAGAAGATGTCCTAAAGTCTCAAAGTAAGTGATGCTCTTCAAAGGAACAGTTCTGCCTTTTGATAAATACGCTTTTCACTTTTTTAACTTTCTATTTCCTATGAAGATACAGCCAGGAGATGTTTAGCTGAGCATACACACTGGAAGCTTGTTTGGGTAAAAACAAGTTGTGGTTTTTACGGGGGGTTATGGCCACACCAGTCTGGGTGCAGTGACTTTCTGGAGTCACCGCTGATTGCCTTTTGAGCTCACAGTGATGACAAGACTCTAGGAAGTCAGCGCACCCAGCCGAGAAGTCTGCTACATCTTCTCATCTAGCTCGCGGCAATAAAAAAAGAAAGCGAGTGTATTTCCCAAAATATCGAACTATTCAATGGAGCCTAAAACTTATTAATTAATTATTAAATACAATCATTAGAAGTCTTTGGTTTGCATGCTATGTTTCTTTCTGCAGCACTTACCTTTTTATTACCAAATTGTAGTTTTAGGTTTTTCATCAGTAACAGTATACATATTTTTGAAGTGGAAGTAGGCTATAAAAATTGTCTTATAACTTATAACTTTAAATTACTTGATGAAAGTATTTTTCCTCTGCTATTCCAAAATCCAAATTTTTTATTTGAATACATTTTCCTACATTTGTTCATTTAAAGAGTGCACTCACATCATTTTACACCAAACCTTCACATCGCTTGCACTATAAGAGTCCTTTCACACTGTTCCAGCCTCAATGTAAACTCTTCGGAGATAAAGGTGAGCCGAGGCTAAGGGGACAGGCCAAGTGCACAGAGTAGTCAATTCCTTCAGTCTCGTCAAATAATTGTACAAGCTTGTAACTGTGAAACCTCTGTTTTTGACAAGGGAAACAAATGTTTTCCTGTGCTGATCCATGGGCACCTTTTTCATTTAGGGGTTTGCTTTGGCTTAACTTAAGCCAGATGAACGTTTATTTTAGTCCATAAATTGCTTGGCTCTAAAGAAAACCACCCAAGCAAAATCCTGCATATATCCGGCAGAGAATTCCCCAAAAAATAACAAGGTAGTTGTAGAGTGGAGTGGCACCATTGACAGTGAGAGAAAGAAATATGGGGAGAGAGATGCTTCTTACAGGGTTGGCTGATCGCACCTCTCTCCCCTGTGATTTTGAACTTCGTCATGTTACAGCATAACACAAGACAGCTCTGAACCCATTCACTCTCTCGCATACTGTAAGTGTGATCCACAACCACCCTTCACTAGATGTCTGTCCTACTCATAGCCTGGTTGAAATTCATGAGAAAAAGAAAAGCATGTGATGCGATGCAAAGAAAAAGTTCAGTTTAAATTCCTCTAAGGTCATTGTCATGTCAAAGTAGTCCCCTAAAAATCTTAACAAGTAAGGAATACAATTGTTTAAACAGTTCCAGATTCTACTAGAGATTGGATTAGGCGATTACACATATTACAGTATTAGTATAAACTCTATTCAGTGTTCAGCATGATTTCCAACACAAATTTCGCTGTAAGATGGGTGACATCCAGACCGCTGCCACCACAGGTCTCTCATTAGTGGGTATGTGGGTGTGGGAAGTTTGTAGTTCATGTACATCTTTCCATTCATCCAGCCCTGTGCCTTCTCTCTTGTTTTTCTCCCGGTATCAGATGGCGCTCTGGCTGACCCCTGGGCCTTGCCCCTGCAGTCGGTCTTCTTTTTTTCCCCACATCCGCCACTTTCTTACCACATCACGCTGATGCAGAGGGGAAGACTGTGGTCGGCCAATTAACTTAGCCCTTGTGCCGTGCCAAACAAAACTTCCTCTGCAGTTTTTATAGCAAAGTCCTTCAAATTATGGTTTTCATACATGCAGGGAGCAGAGCCGAGAACATCTGACGTTGCTTTGTCACTGTCACATGCCATTTGGCTTGAATGCAGAGAGAGGAAAAGTTCACGCCAGCAATTAGGAGAAACAGGATAGGTGCAACGGTGGGAAGAATCTCCTCTTCTTGATAATATGCATAAATGATGTATGAATGAATGAAGGCCTTTCATGAAGATTTCAACCCTTCAGCCTGTAGAATTTTCTTCTCCACTCAGGTTTACCATCTTGTTTTTTACAATGTTCACAATTGAGTGCATTGGCTGGTCTGACACCATCTAATGTCTGTGATACAAAGACTCTATCTTCATATATCTTTATAAATGCTAAATGCTACTTCGTAATCTATCATTGAAATGACCATTTACCATATTGCTAAGTGCTATTTTAGAATCTATCACAGAAATATCTTCATGTATCTTCTCTTCCAGAGGCTTTTCACTTTGTCCCCTAAATAACCTCCCTCCCTAAGAAACATCCCTCCTGTACTTCCTGTATACCTGATCTTTCTTGTATTAATAATATGTACCTTTTTCCACAATACCACATAGTACCTCTTTTATCTAGCACTATGGCAGTGAACCCACAAACAAAACACACAAGACATTTACTGTCTACCATTGCTCCTCTGCAGTTTTGTAATCCAATTTTCCAAATGCAACTTAAAGCTGCACTAATCAATAGTTTTCATAAATGGAAACCCACACCTAACTTTGCATTTTCCATTTTTAGGGTCTTTAAGCTCATTGTTTTGACATCACTGTTTTGGTTTCACCACTTCTATCAACCTTGTTTCCAGCTGCAGCAATTAGCTGTTTTTAGCAAAAAAAACTGATAAACCAACTGTATACTATCTGCCCAGCAGCAAACGACATTTAGCAACAAGCTGCTTAATGAAATACAGCCTTCCCCCTGGAGTTGTTGCCAACCAAAACAAAGGTTAAAGGAGAATCATTTTGGACTTAAAAGTGGACACAAACACATCTCTAAATAAATGCTAATGTTGCATTGTGCTCTCTGTTGGATGTCTTAATAGAAAAAAGCCATCTAAGGTGGTAATATGTCAATGTTGTATTTACAGTTTGGTGTGCTGCCCACAAAATCAATTAATGCAGCTTTAAGAATAATAACAAAATGCCTCAAATGTAAAAATGTATGAAAACTAATCTATGTGTGCAACTAACAACTTAAAATGTAAAAAGATTATGAAAAATACAGGTCTCAATTGTCTTCAAATTGTTGATTTATCTGATCATCAGCCCCAAATCCCAAGAGATTCAATTTGCATTAATATAAAATAGAGACAACCAGCAAATTTGAAAGACAAAGTAGTGATTTTTGACTTATTTTCTGGCCATTTAATTAATTTCTTGATTGTGTTAACAATACACCAATCTACATCTTATTAAAATGTGTCAATATTTCACCATGCTTCAGTACACAGCTGCAGTGCTGACTGCATTTCTCCCAGAGTAGATATGTGGACGAGGGGTGGATGGGTTCATTTATTTGATTACTTTGCTGTTGGCAGACATCTGTGGATTTATAGGTCGTGAAGGTCTTTCCAGGTGTGATGACTTTGCAGGTGCATGCGTGAGCAGCAGAAACCTGTTTTTTTCAGCTGCTGTCATTTCACTGACTAAAGGTAGCGTCTGTGTGCTACATAGGATGTGCAAACATCCGTTATGGGAGCGGCCGCTGCCCCATGCTGCTGTTTGCCCTGTGAAGTCAGACCACCTCTGTTTGTCCACCTTTGCCACTTCTCCTCAGCACTTCTACTCTAACCCCACCTAACCTTCCAAACAAGTCACAGGGGCTTCATCTGAACAAAAATATGTCACTTATTTATTATCCTTATTCACATACTGCAACTCTCTTCTCCTCAGGTTAACAACAATGGCCTCGTATCTTTCCTGAGGGAGGTGTCTCAGTTCACACCTGTGGCTTTTCCAATTGCCGGGGATAGAAGGGTTGTGGCTCCGTTCTGGGCTGATGTGGACAACCGTCGAGCAGGAAGGGTCTTCTACAGAGAGAGCCAGGAGCCCTCCATCCTGAGGAGGGCTTCAGGTGATGTCAGGACGTACTTTTCAGAATTCCCCAACTTCAACGCAACTTGGGTCCTCATCTGTACATGGCACCAAGTTACTTTCTTTGGAGGCAACTCCCTCACACCGGTAAAAACTCAAACTTAACTTTACAGCTCTCACTCTAACATGTAGCCACATCTTAAACGTGAACATGAGTCTAAGTTTTAACTATCCAGATCAGTGATTTTAAACCAGGGACACTTCTGTAGTTGCTAGTGGGTATGTGGAAAGATTTTAGAGTGAAAGATTTCTAATGTGATTAAAAAAAAAAAGAAAAAAAAGAAAAGTTAAATAATTTGTGAAACGGGTAAAATTATTGTCACAGTAACCATGAACCTTCAGCTACAAAAGGCTAACTGCACTGTACACACCTCCACCACCGTGCATCACTTGTAACACCTTTACACCATATGCAACTGAGAGTGAATGAAAACTAGTTTGCAAGCTAGCAGAGTTTAAATAGTATGCTAAATGTAATGAGTTAATGGTTGAAAGATGCAGCCTCTGTCACTGCAAGCGGTAGTAGTAAGAATGGAAACTTATATGAAAAAAATCTAACAATATCCAATTTTTGTAGTGTCACTAAACGTCTCCAAGGGTGTATGGCTGCAGCCTGGAGCGTCCCATGTCATCCGTCCCGTCTCATGCGGTCTCGTCTCATGCGGAGGTGTGTCCAACGGTAAATTCAGAGGGTCAAAAATACGAAATCGCGAATAACTTTCCAGATGGAGTCACGGGGAAATTCGTGACATTTGTTGCAATCAAAGTAATAATTTTGCCATAAATATAGTTTGCTCATTTCTGAATGTTATGGTTGTGTTGACAAGATAAATGCAGACTATCGTCTGGAATAAAATAAGCTGCGTCAACTATCATGCTAATGAATAAAATACTTTTAATATTTGGTGTTGTTTAACTAAACAGTAACGGCAATCATACAAATGAATAAAATACTTAAAAAATATGTCAAATATGTCTACAAGATAAATGCAGACTATCATACTGATGAATAAAACACTTAAAATATATGTCCGTCTCTAAAACAAATGCAGATTTTAGGCAAACTAAAAAAATCCTTCTACCATCCCCAAGCTTCTACTTTTCAAAATAACAGCTCGCATCTGAAATAAAACATTATCTCTCTTACTTTTCAAAGTAAAAGCTTGCGTCAACTATCATGCTAATGAATAAAATATTTGGACTTTTTTAAAATATTTAATTCAATTTGAAGCCTTCAGTTTGTATTGATGATTAAAATTATTATTTTACAGTACAGTAGTTATTTGTAAAAAACTTTATACAGTACTTTTATTAGTTAAACAAATGCTTGGGCCTGTAAAAAGGTTTTGTTCTTTGGTTTCAATGTATTATGGAGTATTTCATCGTATAATAATTGTAAAAAAAAATAAAGGTTACTACTTCATGGATTTCGCCTATCACGGGTTCTTCTTGGAACGTAACCCCCGTGAAAAACGAGGGTTCACTGTACTGGGAGCCACTGGCCTAGATAATCTTAAAGTCCTAGGAAATAGCTTTGTTGTTACCAGTTAAAATTGGTATATTATATCTAGTTGGTGGAAAGCACAGCTATTGGGTTTCATTCTAATGGTAATTGTGACTTTTTCTGATTCAACACCCGACCCAGATGAGTGTATTATGTCTCAAGCCTGACTGAGATTTAGGAATCCGTACCATTAACATGAGGAGTCTTTCAGATGCATGCATTATTACCAATTTTCATAGAAATTAATAAATGGTTTAACCAAGCCTGTTCCTCTCTTTGCAGGTAAATACTTTCCAAGTGGTGCTTGTTACAGATGGAGAGCTTTCCTTCACTATATTCCAGTACAATAACATCACTTGGACCACTGGCATGCATGCCAGCAGTGGAGGAAACCTGGCTGGGCTGGGAGGGATTGCAGCGCAGGTAAGATCGTGATTTTTTATTTATTTTTTTTTTGCTTATGGTGTCTGTCAGAATTTGTAATGTACAGTATGATCTGCTTCCTGTGAAGATGCAAACTACATTTTTCTGATTCAGCTGTCTTTTGTGATGGCTGCCTCCTTGTTACTCTCTTCCCAGGCAGGTTTCAATGCTGGTGATGGCAAGCGTTATTTCAACATCCCCGGCTCTCATACAGCTGATGTGGTGAACGTCGAGGGAACCACCAATGTGGGCTACCCAGGCAAGTGGGTCTTCCGTATAGATGATGCAAATGTGGAAGTAGGTGGCTGCAATAACTCAGGTAAGACCTGCTTCTAAGAGATAAGTTCTTCTACTCATGGGCTTCTACTCTTAATACTTTTGCTTGTAGGATTTCTGTTACGTTGACCTCTCTCTACAGCATCAGTGTGCCCACACTTGCGACCATGTCTGAACGGAGGCCAGTGCATCGATGACTGTATTACAGGCAACCCCTCCTTCACTTGCTCCTGCTTGGCTGGCTTCACCGGCCGACAATGCCAGATTGGTGAGTTGAACCGCTTCCTGCTCTGTTGTGCTTGACACACACTGCACGCCATGTGTGAATACCTGTCAACCTGAGATCAGCCAGGAAAAATAATGTTGACTTGTAACAAAATACTTGCCAAAC
Organism: Percina caprodes; assembly: GCA_013375575.1. Classification (NCBI taxonomy): domain Eukaryota; kingdom Metazoa; phylum Chordata; class Actinopteri; order Perciformes; family Percidae; genus Percina; species Percina caprodes. The sequence continues at coordinate 578,838 of JABXJD010000299.1, read as the reverse complement.
GAACCCCCGGATATTTTCTTAAATCCTTGTAACATCATCATGTCAATCTGTTGCATTCTTCTCTGAAATGACCTTACTACTGACCTCGGCCAGATATTTTCTTCTAATTAAAAGAGTCATACAACTCCCTTTGTATTTCTCCTTGTCTCTTTAGATGTCGATGAGTGTGCCTCATATCCCTGCCAGAACGGAGGGACATGTGAAGACCAGATTAATAGTTTCATCTGTCACTGTCCTCCTGGATACACTGGCATTCAGTGTGAAACAGGTACAAAAGTCACTTTGCCTTAAAGCTGGTACATTTTTTATTTCTTCTTCCTAGAATACTGTCTAAAGATTGTTAAAATGTGAAGTAACACCACATAACAGTATATATCATTTTACACAATAGCAAAATACCCCATTTTTACTGCATTTTAAAAGTTCCACACGTTTTCTTTTACCATCTGCATGCACTAAGTAAGACGAAGACTTACTTAAAAACTAAAAACTCTAATTAATTAAGGTATTTTGTGCCTCATTAAGTAGTTGAAAAATAAAAAGGTTTTTCAGAATATCTTAGTCTAGGCTCTCTGGAGCTTCTGTGCTTATTCCCACATGTATCAAACCTCTTCTAATACCTTTCACAGCCAGCAGCACATACTTGCAGAGTGAGGGGAGCAGTGTGGCGGATATATTAATCAGCTGAGTAAATATTCCATGAGCGTGTCTCTCTGTCCCTGGGTGTGTGTTTGTGTGTATTACAGACATTGACGAGTGCAAAGACAGACCGTGCCTCAACGACGCGTTGTGTGTACAGGGCGCTGGCAGTTTCACCTGCGTGTGTGAACCGGGTTACACTGGTGTCCTGTGTGAGACAGGTGAGAGGGTTTTTTTTTTAAAGTCTGGGGGAACGTAGGCATCTCTCTCCAGAGGAAATATTTTCTGCTGCTTTCTACATCAAGCTCAGTGATTTTGGCAGATGTGTTTGGCCAAAGAGTCTACCTAGACAAATGGATCCAAGTTGAGGTTATGGTTGAATTCATTTGGAAACAACTCTTTCTTTTTTCTTGGGTCACACAATATAGCAATGAACCACAGTGAGAAAGTTCACTAAAGTCAGGTCGCTTTCCAAAAAGACATTTACTTATCTGGCTCCTCTTGTGATTGATTGTTGATGAAACTTGAACCCATTAGGGAATTGAATTATCAGGCCCTTCACAGTTCATGAATCCTTGTATCTACATGAGACGGGATTACTGCTAATACCAGACACCTGGTCAGTGAAATTCTATGCTTTCAGAAGGGAAGTTCAGTGTTCTCAATCCAGCTCAATGTCTCAACCACATCTTGCTTTTTCATGTGAAGATTTAAATTTTTTAATATGAAACTGAATCAACAGCAGACAAATGTCTCTTGTCTGATTAACTGACTTTTGTGCATCTTGCAGACATAAACGAATGCAAGTCCCAGCCCTGTCTGAATGGAGGAGAGTGCATCGATCAGGTGGCCAACTTCACCTGTATTTGTCCCGCTGCCTTCATTGGAGCAGTCTGTGAGACAGGTGACTTGAATTCAAGTCAAATTCTGCCAGAAAAGCATGTTCAGAAAAAAAATTTTTTAATAAGACATGTTGACATAGCCTTTAAGACCTTCTTTTGCCTTTGGCTTCCTGTAATATAAAAAAAAAAATTTGATCTGAAATAAACACAAAGGGAATACTATCATACCTCTTTAAGAGCCAAACAAGTATTTATGGGTATGAACTTTAATAAAGGGAGCTGGTCCACTCGCTTCTCCAGTGTTACACCAAATTCTGCACCAAACTAAGAATTTCAACTACGGTATATTTCCACTGCAAACATTTTCCTCATACTTTATCACATACTTTATTTGTTGTTACTAAACAATGTGCCTCATAGTATTTAATAGGGTCAAGAATCTTGATCTGTAAAGAAAAACATTTGATCCTAAATACATAGATGGTCACAAATCTAACAGGAGTACAGGTCTATCGCTACGTAGGTTTCCAGAGGTATAGGGCTATTTTCTCCGTGATTGAAGACTGTGGCATATCTCCGTTTGTCCATCCTGTCTGTTTTGTTCTGTTACTTTCTGCAAGTCTAGTTTGAAAGTCGGTTCACCCAAATTACAAAATAAAGCTGACAAAGATATATAATATGATTTCATTCATACATTAATATGAATGCATGAATAAACATTTCTGATAAAAAGTCTCTTACATTTGCTCAATCGTTGCTTTTTGGTGGATAAACTATGTAATGGATACACTGTTTCTAAATTACAGCAAACATATCTGCACTTTCTTCATTACGCTAAAATGAATTATTATTTTTACGTTATTATTAGACATATCTCATATATTTCTCATATGCTGTATCACATCTTTCTCACTTACCTGTAGTTATTGATATCTAGCCATGCAGATAGTTTAGGGTTTACATGCCCAGGTGTTAAGATATGTCTGATTTCTGCTGCTAACTCAATACAATGGAGGTGAATGGTATTTCAGTTTTTATTGGGACTTTTTCTTTTGTTAGAAGTGTTAAACATGGTGTATATGGATGAACCCGAACACCAGGGACAGTCTATTCATCTTTTTTTTAATTTTGAATGTCATTTTTCAATGCCGTGACTCAATTCAGTTTACGTTCATTGTATTGTTGTGGCAACACATAACCCAGAGACAGTTATCTAACAATTTGCATAGCTAAATACTGTACCACCAGAGGTAAGTGAGAAAATACACTAACCTAAAGGGTTATTAGGAACACCTGTTAAATTTCTCATTAATGCAATTATCTAATCAACCAATCACATGGCAGTTGCTTCAATGCATTTAGGGGTGTGGTCCTGGTCCTGACCATCTCCTGGACTCCAAACTGAATGTCAGAATGGGAAAGAAAGGTGATTTAAGCAATTTTGAGCGTGGCATGGTTGTTGGTGCCAGACGAGCCGGTCTGAGTATTTCACAATACTCACTGTATTTCACTGCTCAGTTACTGGGATTTTCATGCACAACCATTTCTAGGGTTTACAAAGAATGGTGTGAAAAGGGATAAACATCCAGTATGCGGCAGTACTGTGGGCGAAAATGCCTTGTTGATGCTAGAGGTCAGAGGAGAATGGGCCAACGGATTCAAGCTGATAGAAGAGCAACTTTGACTGAAATGAACTAATTCGTTACAACCGAGGTATGCAGCAAAGCATTTGTGAAGTCACAACACGCACAACCTTGAGGCGGATGGGCTACAACAGCAGAAGACCCCACCGGGTACCACTCATCACCACTACAAATAGGAAAAAGAGGCTACAATTTGCAAGAGCTCACCAAAATTGGACAGTTGAAGACTGAAAAAATGTTGCTGGTCTGATGAGTCTCGATTTCTGTTGAGACATTCAGATGGTAGAGTCAGAATTTGGCGTTACATAATGAGAACATGGATCCATGGGATGTTTTCTTGGCACACTTTAGGCCCCTTAGTGCCAATTGGGCATCGTTTAAATGCCACGGAGAATTAAAGCAGTTCTGAAGGCGAAAGGGGGTCAAACACAGTATTAGTATGGTGTTCCTAATAATCCTATAGGTGAGTGTATGTTTTGTTGTTATTTAATGAACCAACTCTTTAAAGCACATTCTTATCTTACATTTTCAGAGTTGGAGCTGCTTCAGGACAATTCAACTGAGGCAGAAAACCAAACAGGTAAAAACATGTACCACTACAGCTTAAGATTTGCCAGTTTCTTTCACATACAGTGTGAGTCTTAAACCACAGCCTGTTATGCTTTTCCATACGCAGCCTTGTGTGAAGAAGAAGATTGCAAGAAGCATCAGATTTGTGAATATACCAGCTTGGGAATCTACAACTGTACATGTGCGCCAGGCTTCTATGGTGACGAGTGTGAAGGTATTGTACACTCACTGAAGGCAGCTGAGCAGGTTGAGAGCAGACCGGGGTATTTAAAGAGGAGCTGTGCTATGCCACAGGTATTTGGAGCTCTGCCTTGGAAGAGGCTGCTGTGATGATGGATTATTGTAATTATCAAAACTGACACGGCCTCACCCAGTTTACTACAGGAACCAGTTGCTTGAATAATGGTTTTATAGCACATTTTATTAGTTTACCAACAAGAGGAAATGCTTTGTCTAGACTTAAAAAGGCCTCTTTATGAGTCAAACTTGGTCTTTGGTATTCAGGTCATTTCTTCAGACTGTTGAAATATGCATGCTTCCACACCGCTACTGGCTTCGCTGGAAGTTGGCCAATGCACCACACTATAGTTTAAAGCACAGCTGCTGCTTGCATAACCATAGGGCAATTTGAACACAAAATGTGTAACAGCTATCATCCTCATCTAATTCTTCATAGCTTTTTTTCATAAATGCAAAATAAGTCATGTTATGTTATGTCTGTGTCACATTATATTTGTTTTAGGACATAACTAATGAGCAAATTTAAAGCTAATTCAGGATCCCATGAGAGGTTAGTGTCACCCTCTGGTAGCAGTTGTTGCATGGTTCCCCTCCCCTCCCCCCCACCAGCACCCACCTACCCAGTAGTGTTTGAGCTATTGCAAATGCATGCTACTTCTCACCCTTGAGCTGAAATAACTATCAGTGCTTATATAGGCTCTCTTAAATCTCCCAAATACTTTCCTGCCTGGCTCACTTGGAAGGCACAGTGGAAAAAGGAGCCTGATCCTTCAAGGAAGAGAAAGTAGTGGAACTCAGGAGTGCCTAATCAGGCTCTTAGATCAAAGGGCCTGGGCCGCACAGGTGGCCAATGAAAGTGGCTCTTGCAAATTAACAATCCATTAATTGCCCTCGGGGCCATACATTTTGGTCACAAAATATGCTCCATATCATCAGAAAAATAATACCCTCCACCAAGCTCCCGGGACTTCAAAGGGGAGCCATTTAGCTGTGATATGGCCACGTCCTTTGATCCACTGCTGCAATTAGGAAGGAGAGGAAAATAAAAACATTCTTACAATTTGTACAGAGCGGATGTGCAGCATGCTGACTGGGCCAGTGGACTTTGTTGGAAAAGATTAGGGAAATGACAGCGAATCAATACATAGTTTACAGTATAGCAGATGAAAGACACTCAGCATATGGTACACATGCTGAACTTGAAACCTTCTGCCTGTTTACACTTAAAACTGAAAACTTAACATCATTTAAGTACTTGCTTTCAAGTAGCTCAAGCAAACTTTCCAGCTTTGAGCCTCCCTCTCTTACTCACACACACTACTCTCTCTCTCTCTCTCTCTCTCTCTCTCTCTCTCTCTCTCTCTCTCATATCTGGAACAAACTCCCAGAAACCTGCAGGTCTGCTGCTACTCTCAGTTCTTTTAAATCAATGCTGAAGACCTTTCTTTTTGATGTTGCCTTCCTTTAAATGATGTTCATTTCTTTACTGTTTATTCTTTTATATACTGCACTGTAACTTTTATTCCTGTGTTTTATCTGTTTTTATTTTTGAAATGTTTTTTCTGTTGTTTTTTTTGTTTTTTTTTATGGGTTTTATTTTCTTTTAACTGTTTTTATTGTTTTTAACTGATTTTGTGTAAAGCACTTTGAATTGCCCTGTTGCTTAAATGTGCTCTATAAATAAAGCTGCCTTGCCTTGCCTTGCCTCTCTCTCTCTCTCTCTCTCTCTCTCTCTCTCTCTCTCTCTCTCTCTCTCTTCCTGTGTCTGCAGATGAATGTCTTTGCCAGAATGGGGGTGTCTGTGTGGACATCAATGGGACTTGTGAATGTCCTTCAGGCTACACAGGACTCTACTGTCAGTTTGGTGAGTATGATATGTATAATCCTATCAGGCGTCTAGAGCTTTGATGAATGTGAAAGGAAGTGTGGGTCCCTGTAATATCACAAATGTTTTAAACCAGAAATGGTGAACCTGTTGTTCACAATGCCTTTCTTTCAGAAGTAACCCAGACGCCATGCAATAACAACAGGCCGTGTCCTGATGGAGGTCCTTGTTTGGAGTATGGAGGAGCCTATCTGTGTACATGCCAGACTAGTGGAGCAGAGCTAGATCATAAGGACTTCTACCCCTATGGTAAGAGCCTCAGGCACCAACCCAAAAACACTGCACTTTGCAGCTATGTATCATTGCACGAGCAGCTGGTTTCTATAGCGACAAACATATTTTTAAAACACACTGGTCTTCACAAATATCGTTTTCTATTACAAAGGGGAATGGCCACATTTGCAGTTTACATTTACGATGTGGAGGAAAATTCCAAAATAATTTATGCCGTTGGGTGTTCTGAGGAGAATTTGTATTTGATTCAATCATTAAATGACAAATAACTTGTGTTTCTTTAACCAAGTCCACGTGTTTGAACAAAATGAAAGAGCTTTTATCGTTTCCCAGTGCAATGGAACACAGTCAAGTCTCGGTGTGTGTTTTTCAGTACAGCCCCGATCGGTCTGCGACTCCTTTCCGTGTCTGAATGGGGGCTACTGCTACGAGCGGGATGGAGGCTACACCTGCGAATGCAAATATGGATATTGGGGAAAGCTTTGTGAAAAAGGTAATTGATAAAAAACACTAGCAAAATACCTTAACATGAATTTATGAAGTGCCTTAATCAAAGCATCTCTTAGGCTCAAACCCAACTTTAATGAACCAGGAAACACACCATTACTCGCAATGCTGCTTGAAATATTACAATGCCTTATAATAAGGCTTATAATAATTTGTACTTATGACTGAGTTATGAGCTATTTTGTGTGATTGAAAGCTAGAGTGGTCTCTGCTTCAAGGATTGTCCCGGTCTCTTTCCAGTTAGACTCAATACATGTGCTTCTGGTCCCTGCCGCAATGGAGGCTCCTGTAAGGAAGAAGCTGGGAGCTACAGATGTGTGTGTCCTTACAGATTCACTGGAAAACACTGTGAAGTGGGTGAGTGCCACCCTCAAGTAATACTGTTTAAAACATGTACTCTTTGTGTGAAAGCAAATTTTGAGTACATCTGTGGTAGAATGCATGGGAAGCAATCGTCCCACAACTACCGTTTTTTTATGAAAGGTATGGTTGTTAATGTTGTACTTTTTTGGCCTAAAGTTGTTTTTAATCATGTCTCGTAAAGCCTGTTGGGCTGCATCTTTGCATGAAAGGTGCTATACAAATATTATTATAATCAATAATAATTGTCAGTGTAATTTCTTGCAGGAAAGCCAGACCCCTGTTCCTCCAGCCCCTGTCTGAATGGGGGGACATGTTTCCACTACATAGGAAAGTACAAATGTGAATGCACGGAGGCCTTTAGTGGCAGGCACTGTGAAATAAGCCGGAGCTCAGTACTAACCTCTGCAGGTAAGTAGACTGTCTCACCACACAATAATGTCCAAATGCTGAAGTTTGTACAACATTGACTTCAATCAATTGGCACAGGCATGGGATATCCTGAGCTGTTAAGTGTTGAGATACTCACTATACATCTGCAGATAATTTTAACAGTGTTGCTGCACCGGAGGCCCAACATTCACAGATATAGAACAACTACAGACTCTATATAAAGTATGACATGATGAGTCATGTCTACACGCTGTAATGGCATGCTGGAGATAATTTTAGGAGGACAAAAACAGAGAGCCTAGATGGAAAACACCTATGTTGCTGTTAGTCTAGTTTTGGGTGAGCTCCTTTAAGCCCCAGTGTTTATGAGCTTGTGTTACTATGCAGCCATGCTGACATTTGTCAACGTGAACGTATTCATTACAGAGCTTGGCTGTGGGCTGCCTCCACAAGTGAAAAATGCAGAGGTCCAGTTCTCCTTAACAACACCAGGCTCCGTGGCTGTGTACATATGCCACTCAGGCTTCACGTCTGTGCCCAGAGCCACCCAGAGCATCTGTGGTATTCAGGGGGACTGGAGCCAGCCACCCATTTGTGAGGGTCTGTAACACACGCCCACACATGGACACACATTCTGAACAAAACATTTAGTCTTTTAATGATCCCTGAAAAGTCCTAATAAATGAGATTCAAATTAGAGTTACAGTTTATACACTTTATCTTCATTTCCCATCATTACAGAGATCAATGAATGCCTATTACAGCCTTGTCTTAATGGCGGTACATGTCGGAACCAGATCGGATTCTACCAGTGTCAGTGTGATGATGGCTTTAGTGGAAACCGCTGTCAGACAGGTAAAGGTTGATAAAAGTCTTCTCATATTAAATGCAGAAATTCAATGCACCTGTGCACATACGTAGTTCCTATGTATATGTGTGTTTCGTCTTCAGACATAAATGAATGCCTGTCGGTACCCTGCAAGCACGGGGGGACATGTGAGGACCAGCCTGGCTCCTACATGTGTCATTGTTCTCAAGGCTTCAAAGGCCAGAACTGTGAAATAGGTACTGTGTTCATTCAACATGTTGCATTATTTTAAAAGCTTATACATTTGAACATGCAGTTTATACAGGACAGCAATACAACTCTACTGTTAATATATGTGTGCAGAGCAGGACGGGTGTGAGTCCAACCCCTGTCTAAATGGAGGTGTGTGTCGGGGTTACAGACGGAATTATTTATGCGTGTGCAAGGACGGCTTCTTTGGGGACCAGTGCCAGATGTGTAAGTGGCTTTGCACTGCCTCGCAAGTCAACTGCACTTAGTTGTGACATGAACCATAATGTACTAACTGCTTGTCTTTGTCACCCCCAAGTGGAGAACCCATGTGTACTGCAACCTTGTGGAAACCGCGGCCTCTGCAGGAGTGACAAGAGAGGGAACTACAACTGTGTTTGCAGAGTAGGACACACAGGCAAAGACTGTGAGAAAGGTCAGTAAGAGTCACACAAAAGTGCACCATTGTACAGCTCAATCCCCTTGCCATTTGTCCCCCCATACTCTGTAGCTCATCCTCTGTATTGCAAAGACAACTCTGTAATTATTTAATGTATGAATTTGACATGTAAGGTTGCCACTGTTCCCAGACCTGTTGCCTCCTTCTGGTCTCCATGTGCTGCGTGTGGAGGAGAACGAGGTTGAACTGCGCTGGGATGAGCCAGATCCCTCTCACAGCCTGATCAGCGGGTTCATTGTCACGTATGGTCCCCTGGGCTGGAGCAATCACAAAACAGATTTTCTGGAAAGGCAGCAGTCCACCCATGTCATGCAAGGCCTGGTGCCCGGCCTGCTGTACAACATCTCCACCTTCTCCATCAAGCGCAATGCCAACAACAATGACAACAGCCAGCCTGCCACTGCACTGATACGCACCAGTGAGCACACTCTTTCATGCTGTTGTAGTAAGAGAAGGCTTCTAAAAAGTGTTTCTCTCTCTGTGTATTCACATGAGTTTGACTGCACGTTTGCATGCTTCCATGAATTTTAATGTGTGTGTTCCTGTGCTAGGACCTCGGAGGGTGGAGCAGCTGCAGGTGGTCAATGTGTCCTCCTCTCAGGTTTGGCTGAGCTGGCTGGTTCATCATGCATCAGTCAGCAGGGTGCATGTGTCTCTGTTGCCTTCAGATGGCAGTGAGGCTCGCACTGCCGTGTTCAACACGAGCACCACTGAACATACCTTCAGGTCAGATTCTACACCGTGTAGTCTCGCATTGACAGACTTATCTCCACAGCGCTGTGGAGGAAGGTCTGGCAACAGGAGCATAAACTTCTGGATAAGTGAAAAAACACTGGGTTGTTTGCATTTCTTTAGACCAATTAAAATCGTCTTGAGCGACATTATGTTCCAGACACAGCAAGCATGGCTCTGCAAAAGTGTATTGTAAATCTTTACAATCATAAACCGAACTAACCAAGCAGGCCTGCCTTGTTGCCTGATTTAAATTTTTTTCAAAACCTGCTATTTTCCGTGTGTAACGTTGCTCAGAGGTTCCACATAATGTCCCATGATGCGACCAGAGTTTATAGTAAACATATATAAATCTATCTGATAAATAAACTGTTGTTGATGATCCAGACTATGCACTGTGTTACAAAAGAACATTGACAACCCAGAATTTCAATTGCTTGTACAGACCTGCAGCATCCTACGTGTCTGAATGGTGTTGTTGAAGGGCTTTGGGTAATATACCTTTCAGCCACTAGAGTGCACTATTTGATCACATCTTTTGAGGCTCTTAACAGTGTTATGAGGATGATGACAGCTATCGTGATTTGTTTGCTTTGGTGCCATTTTTCTTTGTACCTCTTGTTTCCCAGTTCATTACTCCCTGGCCAGATGTACACAGTGGATGTGTTGACTCAAAGTGGAATCAGACCAGATGAGTTTCCCTCCACCAGCCACTCAGCTGGACCCCTGCAGTTCTGGACAAGTAGGTTACATATCATCATTCACAAGTTATTAGGATGATTATAAATATACATATAAAGGCTAGACAACTAAAATTTAACTTAACCTCCCCATCATGCCTTTTCTTTAACCTCATCCCCTACATCTCAAACAGTCAGTACAGGCTCAATGCTAACACGCTTATGTATGTGTACATATTTTAAAAACCTTGGAATTAGTCATTAATAGTCATTTGTACAAGGCATTTATAATTAGTGTGTAAATGTTCCATAACCTATTAATAATAAATATAAAGCAATATTAAGCTTGAAAAAATATTAAGCAAACCAAAATTGAGAAAACTTTGAGGATAAGGTTGAGAAAGAAATGCATTTTATATTGTACTGTCCATTTAATAATGGTCTTCAAATTGCTGGACATTCCGGTCTGTTTGAATGTAAATTACTAGAGATATTAATATGCAAGGTGTTTGGATTAGCTCCACTTTTGTTAAAGGTTATCAGTGAATCAGATTTCATTTGTTAATTTTATTATATGATATAATGTGTTTTGACACATAGAAATACACATGTGCTTTCCTTTTGTTTTCTATTTTCCTCTGTACAGTATGTAACGTAAGTAGTCAGCTCATGTGAATGGGTTAGGGGGTGACTGTAGTCAACAACTGCATTAAGAATATGTTCAATGCTAACCTTGAAACTATCTGAGTATCTACATGTGTTATTTCCTCAGGGCCTCTCCCACCACAGAACCTCTCCCTGTCACATGTGACCACTAACTCAGCACTGATCACCTGGAGCCGCCACCCGAGAAACGTCCCAGATGGCTTTGTGGTCAATGTGACCCGAGGGTTGAACACCAGGAGTCGCTTCCTGCCAAGTGGGAAATTAGGATCATATACCCTGCGTGAACTGACACCAGGACAGCACTACTACGTGGCTCTCACATCCGTGAAAAGCACAGGGCAGGAACAGATCCACAGCATACCTCAACACGTAGCCTTCACTACCTGTGAGAAAACCAAGGCTTCTCATAACCCTTTCATTTACACAAACACATAACATTAGGTGGATGTGTTTCCACACAACATTTCTTGTGTTGACAATGTTGATGCCATGACCAGCCATTTAGCTAGCATGGCCACTGAGCAGACCTGTATAGGTAGTATATTTGCAATGCAACATGAACCATTTACAAGCTGGCTTTACTGAATCTATACAATTTCATATGATTACAAATGTGTGAGTTTTAAAACAAATTCCGTAAACATTTCCTTTGAATCAGTGCCAATGGGGGCAAGATCAGGGAGAAGGGAGAGGCCAACCGTGACTGGACAGGGGACTCAGGTCGGACGCATACTTCCCTCATCTCAGCCTCAGGACCTGGGAGGCACAACAGAAACAGAGAACTCAGAGGAATTGCACAGGTACATGTTGACTGTTAAACAAATACAATGGTAAGACTTTATTTGCACCTGGTAATTCAACTGTGGTGCTAAACTGTTAGCATGGTTCCTCCGTTGCACAGATACACAGAGCTGGTTGACGGAAGGGGAAAGATAACAGCCAAGTTCACTCAGATGCCTCGAAAAGCCATTCGACATCGTACTAGTAAGTACACACATGAGCAGTGGTGGAATGTAACTCAGTACATTTACTTACAAGTACATTTTCCTGATAATACTAACATACTTTTACTTAAGTAACATTTTCAAGGCAGGACATTTACTTGTAACAGAGTATTTTTACATTGTGGTATTAGTACTTTTAAAGTAAAGGACCTGATGCATATGAGCAAACGTGATTAACATTTAGTAAGTCACTACTACAACACTGTTTGACTTTTTTCTTTCTCTTAATTGTCAAATGATCATGATGATTTTAGTTGTGTATTTTTACTTAATGCATCCCAGTGCAGAGGTTTATAGCCCATAGCCTCAACAGAACGGTTTAACAGATGTTATCTTGTGCTCCTGAGAATAAGTTTCCTTTCTGAAATTGTTGTGCCCTTTTTAATGATGTTATGCCCATGATGTCATCATATGGTTTTGACCACTTTGTCATTTTTCATTTTTCCAGGCAGAGGAATGTTCACCATACCTTTTTAAAGTCTTTTAGTACGATGTCTACATTTTGTCTTTTTATGCTGATTCATGACAGGAAATGTTTTCCTTGCAGAACCTGACCCACCTATTAGATTAGAGAAGATGGAAGAAACAACAAACAAAATCAGCCTTGCACTGCAGATTCAAGAAGAAGGTTTAAGAACGAAGCCTGGTAGGTGTTTTGGTGGCACATCTGCGCTTGTAATTAATCCCAGCTGATGTGGTGCACATACATTAGATTCATTTCCTGTTGGAAAAAAACTACTTCATATATAACTAGTCTTTAGACATGTCATTTATTACTAGTGTTGTGTATGTTTGCCAAGCGCTGTTATTGAATACCTTGAAAGACAGGATGCTACATTCAGAAAAGGTAAACATAAAAAGAGGAGGGAAGTGGTGTAGCTGCTGTAGATAATGTTGAGTTGAGGGTCTGAAACTTGAGTCCCCCTACTCATTCTGTACTGTGGATGTTGATGACAGCTGTTGTCTTTTAGAGTTGCCACAGGACTGTCGCAGTCTGCCCTGCCAGAATGGGGGCACATGTGTAAATGGAGGAGACTCCTTCATCTGCAGCTGTGCAGCGGGGTTCAAGGGCAGACAGTGTGAACTGGGTAAGTTTATGTGCTTCCTCTCCACACTTACACATACACACGGGGTGGTTCCAGTGAAAGTAGGCTGCTTTTTGACAAATGTACTGGATAGTCAAAATTTAAAACACGTGGTTTCTGCAGGGAGAGCCATGTTTGTCTTAAACATCTGATGTACAAGTTGATAAGTCAGTAACATCCATGTAAATCCATCCATCCATCCATTATGTATATCCTGTCCTATGCTGCATAAGGCAAAAGCAGGGTACACAGATGTAAATGTTATCTTTAAAACCTAAACATAAAGTGATAGCACATCATCTTAGCATGTGTGGAGTTGCATGATCTCCTTGTGTTTGTGAGCCTTTTCTTCCAACAGTCCAAAAACAAGTGGATCAGCTGCACTGCAAGCTATATAAATGCTTGCTAGAATCAGCCCAAGTCCCCCACCTTCACTCTGCTCAGGATAAATGAGGTCTGGAAGGATAATATAATGCCATTTCAAGTGAAACCAAATCGTCTTTTTAATTTGTTCCCAAAAAGGCATTACATGTATTTGTAGTCTTCAAGCCCACTCAAATAGGTATAAACCTGCTTCTCCCAACAGGTTTTGGTCAAATATATCCGCTCACCAGCTGTGTGGATGTCACCAATGCAGGATCTTCTGTCCTGTCTTTGTATTTTCTCTCAATGTAACTGTTGCATTTCAAGGTGTGAATTTACTGTATATTTTAAATTAGATTTGCATGACATCATGTAAACTGACATAGAGCACTGAGCTATGTATAGACCTCTGGTTTCCTAAAAGCAGAAAACACACTCCACTGACAGTTGACCCGTCTGACATTTATAAATGGCTTGGTTAACTTTCAGGCCTAGGGGTATGAAGTACTACATGAATCCACTGTCAACGAACGGCTAGATTATCCTATGAATATAATATATAGATAACAAGTATTGTGCATGAATGGACTTATAGACATAATTATTATTTAGATCATTGGTGTCTCCTCCTTTATAAAACCACATCCTTTAGCAAAAGGGTTTTTCACATCACAGTTCTTATTAAAAAATGTATTGTTTTTGTGAGTTCCAGAAGAAAATTGTGTGATTGTTGTGTGCATTGATAGCTTAATGTCATTTTAATAAGCTTGCATGTATATATAGTAGTTTGATGAGTTTGCAATAATAAGCATTTTAAAATATCAGTGGACTTTGTACTGGAGTCACTGGCTGAGCTATAAATGGATTGTTTTGACTAAATAAGTCGTGTAGTTGTTATAAATGAGAAAAGTCATAGCAGATGCATGATTATGGACTATTTGACATACAATAAATTGCCTTGTTGGTAGCACTAAATGTTTAGCTTTTAAAAGTAATAATTAGATGGTGATGAAGCTGTGTATGAGGAGACACTGGAGATACCCCCCGCCCCTTTTGAGTCCTTTAGCCGAAACATTCAGCGTCAGATTGTTTAAACATTCCTTTCCTAAAACCATTTGTCAGTCAGAGCGAAGGGCCTGATTCCATCCCACTTGACTCCTTAACTATCCAGCAGACTTTTCCTTGCTGACAATACTTTAAACATTAATACCTCATGTTGTGTGATCTGCTGTTTGCAGTGTGCCAGCGAGTGCCGCACCCCTGTACCCGTCTCTACTCTGAAACGAAAAGCGTGCCTGTCTGGGAGGGTGGAGTGTGCCACTACCTGTAAGTCATATATTAGACACAGTTCTCCTGTCCTGGCCTTACATGTTCATCATGACATACTGTTTTCTCTCAATTGCAAAGCTGGAGAAAAGCAAAGATTATACTTGTAACTAATCGTGCATGGTTGTTTTATTCTATGCAGGTACAAAAGGACATATAAAGTACAGCAGGATGTTTGTTATCGAGAGATTTGTGAACCCATGCCTCCAAAGAAAAGTCAGAGTGAGTTAAAAAAGCTGTCTGAACAGTGTTGAAGTTGTTTTTAACAAATAAATTAATGCAGTTGTTTTCACACACTGATATTAACTTTCTTAACAGGCAGAAGAACAGGCAGACAACAATAAAGGTTTTTTTTTTTGTTTTTTAATACAACCAACATAATGATATTTTTGTGGTAACGTGTTTCCTCCAATCAAAAAAAGGCTCTGTCTGCAACATTTATCATACAAATATTTTGTTTCTTCTTTTTCTAGAGCACTTGGATACGGTTGAAAGGACTGTCATCACTGTCGTGTGAAAAACCTAACTTTAATTTTGTTGTTTATATCTACTTGAATTAACTGATTATGGTCATTTTTGTGCTGAGAAACCCTGTCGGAACCTACTGTAACATTTTAGAAACAGATCATCATTCATCTGAAAATAAGGTTGTGTTAGTACTTCTGTTCTTTATGAGAAGACTTCAGTCAATCACATGACAGATGGCCTACATTGTTTATCATTTGTGTGTGTGATGACTGATGTTTCACAAAACACATACATGCAGTATGCACACAGTCCGCTGTACTGCACGGAAACCTTATATACCTCATTTCCATGTCCGTGCTGACACATTAGGAGAGGTTTATATTATTTGTGATTCAGCTGCAGGTTTTGTCCCTCAGGAAAATAACTGTAGAGTGTTCCAAGTCCCAATCTTTTCCTTATACTTGCCCCCTGATCTCCTTATAAAGACGATGGGAATTGTGTGTTTTCTCCACACTCCATAAATTCATCTCTTCCTCCGACAATGGTGCACAGTATTTTCTGTGTATACCTATCTTTCTCTGTGTCTTAGCAGGCATCACTGCTATTCTGTAAATAGTGTTTATAGGCCATTTTGTAGGTGAATATTTTAATAATAAAAATGTTAAAATGTTTTGTGCTTCTGGTGTCTTGTTGGGTTAATATTTCTTCCTGGAATACATCGAAGAATGGACAAGGTCTTACAGTATCAACTTAGCATTTATGCATAGAACCTGCTAAATGTTTAATTTCAAGCAAATAATAGCTTCTACCAATTATTCAAAGTTTAAAAGTTGCAAAAATCACCTGATAACCATAGTTTATCAAGATGAGGCAAACAAGACCAAAGCCAGCTGTGATGTGTGACAACAGTTAAATAAATGATGGTTAATTATTTTAAATACAGTATATATTTAAGAAGGAACACTGTCCATCATACTTCAAATTAAAACTATTGGTTACTACTCTTAGTGCCTACTTTAGGTCACATGGTTGGATAACTGTGTACATTAACCCCATATATAACCTTTATCCAAATAAACCCGATAGGTACATACTTCATGGAAGAAAACACACAGTGGGTGGCAGGTCTGTGATCAGTGATCCCACCCAAGTAACAATGGATTTCTTAAAATTCCCAAGTAACTGACTGGGGGTAGCAGTAGCTCACTCTGCAACATTGTAATTTCTCCACTGGGAATCAATAAACACTATAAATTA
This sequence comes from Percina caprodes, assembly GCA_013375575.1. Taxonomy (NCBI): domain Eukaryota; kingdom Metazoa; phylum Chordata; class Actinopteri; order Perciformes; family Percidae; genus Percina; species Percina caprodes. The sequence continues at coordinate 562,427 of JABXJD010000299.1, read as the reverse complement.
TTAAAACATTATTATTAAATCCTCCTCAGACTTTCTGAAATGGCACTTCTACTCCCCCTCAGGTCATTTTTACACCCAAGACGAAAGGGCAGGACAGCACCTCACACTGTTCACATGACTGATGGCCCATAATTGAAGACCCCCTGACCTGACCCCTGAAATCAACACAAACTAAAAGCATACAGAACGCATTTTATTCAATTGTATTATTTAATACAAGCTGATGTCTTATGACTAGTTTAAGTGACCCCGATTAAAATATGCCCCTCTTCCTCTGAAAAGTGGACTTCTTATTATATAGAAGAATTTGCATTTTGGCATTTTTAGGATAATCATCCCACTTGTTCTCCAGACTTGCAGTTTTTTGTGGTGCCTTCCCTGAACCTCGGAATATCCCAAGTTGAATCTACCTTTCCAACTGTGGAGTGCTTAAGGTTTGGTATTAAATAACAAGTTTAATGTAAATATTGTGATAGCTCATGGTACTGGAATGAAATCACATTCAATGTAATAAATGCATAGACTTTATTTACATTTAATATAAAATGGCACTATTGCTGATATAGGCTACATTCATTGGACAGCTAAGTTAAAGGTAACAACACATGTAACATAATTACATAATGATAACAATTATCAATATGTAATTCCGTTTTTTTTGGCTTTAGTGCTTACTTTTAATGTGATATCACGAACTGGTTATAGGCCTATCCTTTTTTGGTTCGTTCTTTACAGTCAGTTTGTAAAATATATCCGACAGCACCTGAAGGCAGCATTCCACTGTGTAGTCAGAGCCTGGTCGCAGCACTGAGTGCCCCCACGGCCCCCCTTCCTGCTCCGGGTGAAAACTGAGATAGTGAGGAGAAGCAACCATGGAGGGAGAAAGCTGGATGTATTAGCTAGTATGCTACTTTAGGGCATTTTTTCATTCTTTCGTTTTTGCCTGCACACAACAAAGCGCCTTAATGTGCTGATAACCGTAGTGTACTTTATGTGCTGAGAAAACGTCGTAAACTTTTACATTCAGATATATAAAGACAGTCTGACCGCGGACAGTTAGCTAGCACTACCCGACAAAAGTTAGCCTGCTTCGGCTAACTTAGCCTGTCTCAGCTATCAAGAGAGGACAAAAACAGGCAAGTAGAAAAGGAGTTAAGGGTGAGAAGTGGCGCTGCGGCGTAAAGTAACTAGTAATGCTGCCTCCCGGGATTAACTTCAGATACGGATGAGTAAGAAATCGGCGACTGGGGAACACCGAGGCGAGAACAACTGCGAGGAGCCAGTGGACCACTGAGATGTTGGGGTTGATTCACGGCTCTGGCACCCCGCCTGAGTCCCGAGGTTGGCCACACTCTGTGCTGTGGAGGCTCGGGGGCTTTTTGTTCCTCCTGCTGCTGGATGGAGCAGGCTGCCTCGCCAACCCGAGCAGCACTAATGGCGTCAACAGCCACAACAGCCAGCCCAGTGTCAACATATACATGAGTGTTGACGAGGTGAAGAAGCTGTTGGGTAAGAAGGCCTGCATGCAAAGCCAGCTGTCTTCAACAACTTTAGTGTGTGTGTGTGTGTGTGTGTGTGTGTGTGTGTGTGTGTGTGTGTGTGTGTGTGTGTGTGTGTGTGTGTGTGTGTGTGTGTGTGTGTGTGTGTGTGTGAGAGAGAGAGAGAGAACTCTAGTGAAGCGTTACAAATCACTCCTATTAGTGTACAAGTTAATAATGTAATATGGTGTTAATGTCTCCTGGCCAACTGTCATATGGAAAATGGAGACTTGAACACTCTAAAATAATAACAATAACATAACAGAAGAATCCTGTGGGTATATGTAAGACTTACATTTGTCCTGTAATCTACCTTATGTCATTTCAGAAATAGTAGATGGTGGTAATTGGTTTTTATGAGCTGTGCTATATTAACATGACTATAAAAAGCCAAATCAGTGCAGCTGTTATGTACTATGTAGGCTCAACAGTTAGTAGATATAATTTATATTCCCTCACACAAGAAATTTAAAAGTCCCATCATCAAAACAGGCTTGAAACAGCTTCTCAGGCAGCTGTTGTGTGATAATGTGTCACCAGGAATAGTAGAAAGGACATAGTGACTCCACCATACATTTAAAACTAACTAACTAAATAGCATGGGATATTTGTGCTTGAGTGTCAGTTTCAGGTTATATCAAGTGAGCTGCAGGTAGATACGTTGTGTTCACTGTGTTGGTGGTGGGGTTCTTATCCATAATGCAGCTGCACAAAGTTGTGTCTTATGTTGATGATTTGGCCCAGAGGCGCTGTGGCATACGGTATGTTGCATTACTATTCAAGCCATACTGTATGCAGATATGCTTGTTTTTACTTCACGATGTGGCTGTTAAAAGTGTACAGTAGGTGTCCTTGTTACGTTGGCTGTAAGACAATGGGCTGATAATCTGTATCCTGGTGCAGAGGCCGAGCCACTCTATGGATTGATACTAAATTGTAAATGTAGGGTTTGCTGAAGATATGTTGAGAGTGCAGTTTGAAACTAGTTATTTACCATTTGAGTGGCACTTTACACCCTAATGAACGGGTAGAAGTGCGTAATGTCATTGTGGACAGAGGAGGCTGATTTAGCAGTTTCTGTTTGCATGCTGCTGGAAATAAAAGTATTATCATTTTGTAGTGGCATCATCACATTTGTGAACTTAGTCATGAGCATCCTATTGATGGTCTATTTACCAGCTCTTAGGATGCTTTAAAATATGTAAACCGATAACCTAAAGGACACTTCGACTTCCTGTTGTCTCCTCCTCTATAATCTGACTAGTGTTAGACCATAAGATGAATAGGTCCTGAATGGGTCCCTCTTGTCCTCCATCACGCTGTAGTTAATCGTTGTGCTGCCAGACCAGGGCCTCTCTTGTGGTTGGCTAAAAACTGTGTCTGGTCGTGTGGAGAAATCTCTTAATGTTTGACAACTATGTGTGCAGAGCTAAAGGTCTGTGTGGACAGAAATGTCCATAATGTTGGAGGGAAGTCAAACTGGCATCAACTTCATCGCTGGGGAGTCTTACCGCAGAGTCATGTAGAGATCCAAAGTTTGTACAGCTTCCGTAGACAAAAAGGAATAGTAATCTTCTAAAATTGTTGGCTATCCAAGGCTAGGGACTAGATGACATTGTGATTATGCTGCTGGGACATTAGAAAATGTTCAAGGTAGCCATAGGGGGAGAGATGGGGGGGCATGTTTAGATTTGCTCCATATGTTTTCTTTATTACCAGCCACGACAGTGACGCTGGTAATAAAGTGTGTGTGTGTGTGTGTGGTGTGGGGGAGACATCTACTGTAGCAGGAACTACCATAGAGTGGGTTCTGAGTACTTTGCCAGGTGTTAACATGGTGTCTGTCTGCAGACATATTTTGTCACTGCAATAGCGTCACAACCCTGCAAGATGCAATCACAATATTTTACTGGTGTCTAGTTCAGATCAAAGTCCCTAATATGGGTGTGGTCTGAGCTAGGCCGCCGGAAGTAGGGGGGTAGAAAGTAGGGACGGTGCCTTGGCCCCTCACTTTGGACCTTTGGCCTAATTTTTGTCGACACCGATCCCATCGCAAGATGGTCTCTAGTTTATTAAGACCGCAAATTGAAATGAGTTTTATTTCCAAGCTTGTAGGTTAGTGCATACTAATTTGTGATATAAAATATAGCATATGGATTATTTAAGACCAAAAGAACAGGTGCCACATGCTAGACGTCTTGATTATGTCTGATATTGTGATGGCACGAGAAGCACAGGTGTAATTAATAACAAATATGATAACAACTAGCCCTCTAGCTCACCCAGTAAGAGCGTTTGGACCATGCTGAGTCCTGCAGTGGCCCCGGTTCGAATCCGATCTGCGGCCCTTTGCTGCATGTCTTTTTTTACTTTAAATAAGTATCCCAGTAAGCCATGCCGGTGAGCTAGCATGCACAATAGGACTTCATGGAATACATTTTGGTATATCACACTAGGAAAATAATATAATGAAGGCTAGCAGGGTCCTGGAACTGCCACATCAATATGGAAGGGAGCAGTTATTCATTTCATTAGGTATACCTGTGCTTCTTCTGATGTGGCATGTCAATGTGTCTTGTTCTCATACACATAGGGCATGAACAATAAATCATATTTGAATAAAAACAGTGTTTAAAGAGTGCGAAGTGGGCTATACTACAGGTTTATAGCAGTGTCAACAAGAAATCAGTTACCGGTACACAAGTAAGTGAGTGGTCAGTGTTTTTACTAAATCCCATTAGCATCCCACTGAGCTCCATTTTGGCATTGTCTCCACAGGATTTCTATGCATTGCAAATTAATGAAAATTGTATTTCCCAGAAGAAACATTATTGTGATGGGGGGAAAAGTGATCTCACCAACATATGAAGTCTTGCTGTGGTCTGTCTGCTTTTTGAGTTGATGGACTCCCCATTCAAGATTTCTTTTGAATATATTTTAACAAACAACCTGTCGTTAAGGAACAGGAAAAAGTCATGCCTGAATTGAAACAGGGGTTTTGCATGCACAGCGTGTTTGTCTATGGATGAACTGCAGGCAGCATCACTGATTGTTTTTGCATATGCCTAATGGAGAGTGAAGTGTCTGTCACAAAAACCCAACTCTCCACATGCTTTCCTACCTGCTGCTCCAATATCAGCTGTGTCTCAAGACCTGCATCATTTGTATTGTGTTGCAGCTGCCAGCTCAAATGTATTTACTTAAGCCATACTTAACCCATATAATCTGTTTTTGCTGGACAGCAGTTGAAAAATGTCTAATAAGCCATGCTACCTGTTGCTTTTACAAAACATGGCAAATTGCAAGACCCACTGAAAAAAAAGCAGGTTGTACGTTCCCGCTAGCTGAGCCAGTGCCATTTAAATGGCACTGTGGTGAACTAATTGAATTCAGAAACTTAACGGATGGAATCATGTCCGTCGTTGTGTTTGCATTCCTTACGTATCGTAAAGACCTTATATTTGAGTGTGATATATATATATATATATATATATATATATATATATATATATATATATATATATATATATATATATATATATATATACATACAGGTAAAAGCCAGTAAATTAGAATATTTTGAAAAACTTGATTTATTTCAGTAATTGCATTCAAAAGGTGTAACTTGTACATTATATTTATTCATTGCACACAGACTGATGCATTCAAATGTTTATTTCATTTAATTTTGATGATTTGAAGTGGCAACAAATGAAAATCCAAAATTCCGTGTGTCACAAAATTAGAATATTACTTAAGGCTAATACAAAAAGGAGTTTTTAGAAATGTTGGCCAACTGAAAAGTAAGAAAATGAAAAATATGAGCATGTACAATACTCAATACTTGGTTGGAGCTCCTTTTGCCTCAATTACTGCATTAATGCGGCGTGGCATGGAGTCGATGAGTTTCTGGCACTGCTCAGGTGTTATGAGAGCCCAGGTTGCTCTGATAGTGGCCTTCAACTCTTCTGCGTTTTGGGTCTGGCATTCTGCATCTTCCTTTTCACAATACCCCACAGATTTTCTATGGGGCTAAGGTCAGGGAGTTGGCTGGCCAATTTAGAACAGAAATACCATGGTCCGTAAACCAGGCACGGGTAGATTTTGCGCTGTGTGCAGGCGCCAAGTCCTGTTGGAACCTGAAATCTCCATCTCCATAGAGCAGGTCAGCAGCAGGAAGCATGAAGTGCTCTAAAACTTGCTGGTAGACGGCTGCGTTGACCCTGGATCTCAGGAAACAGAGTGGACCGACACCAGCAGATGACATGGCACCGCAAACCATCACTGATGGTGGAAACTTTACACTAGACTTCAGGCAACGTGGATCCTGTGCCTCTCCTGTCTTCCTCCAGACTCTGGGACCTCAATTTCCAAAGGAAATGCAAAATTTGCTTTCGTCAGAAAACATGACTTTGGACCACTCAGCAGCAGTCCAGCTCTTTTTCCTTAGCCCAGGTGAGACGCTTTTCGCGCTGTTTCTTGGTCAACAGTGGCTTGACACGAGGTATGCGGCAGTTGAAACCCATGTCTTTCAAGCGTCTCTTGGTGGTGGATCTTGAAGCACTGACTCCAGCAGCTGTCCACTCCTTGTGAATCTTTTTTTTCACAATCTTGACTAGGGCGCGGTGATCCCTATCGCTTGTACACTTTTTCTGACCACAGTTTTTCCTTCCCTTTGCCTCTCTATTAATGTGTTTGGACACAGAGCTCTGAGAACAGCCAGCCTCTTCAGCAATAACCTTTTGTGTCTTTCCCTCCTTGTGCAATGTGTCGATGGTCGCCTTTTGGACAGCTGTCAAATCTGAAGTCTTCCCCATGTTTGTGTAGGCTTCAGAACTGGACTGAGAGACCATTTAAAGCCCTTTGCAGGTGTTTTGAGTTAATCAGCTGATTACTTTGTGGCACCAGGTGTCTTCAAAATTTAACCCTTACACAATATTCTAATTTTGTGACACACGGAATTTTGGATTTTCATTTGTTGCCACTTCAAATCATCAAAATTAAATGAAATAAACATTTGAATGCATCAGTCTGTGTGCAATGAATAAATATAATGTACAAGTTACACCTTTTGAATGCAATTACTGAAATAAATCAAGTTTTTCAAAATATTCTAATTTACTGGCTTTTACCTATATATATATATATATATATATATATATATATATATATATATATATATATATATATATATATATATATATATATATATATATATATAAAGCTCATGCAGCTATTTCAATTTTTACCGTAAAGGTTTTTACAACAAATTTTACAGGTTGTAGTATATGGATTGTTGGGAGAGGGGACACTGCCTCACACTGCTCACTAAACTCAGGGGTTAGCGTTAGACTCAATTTATAAGGCCCATGACATTAGTTTTACGGGCTACAATAGCCTTCTTTCTTTCTCTTTTTCCCTGGCATTCTGTCCATCCATGTGATCATTGACAAGATGAGGGAGTAAGTAAAAATAGGATTTCTGTCCATTAATTTGCTGTCTCCTATAATAATGACCATTTTGAGCCCAGTTTTCCATAGTTGACATTACTCTGAGGAGTTTTTCTTGATGGAAAGTAAGCACTGTTTTCTAGGTCTTGCATGGCATACTAACTGGGTACTGGTCTTGCTGCTCACTGTAGTAGTGCTGGGCTTTTCCAGTGAAAGCAAAACCATAGCTTAACAGTCCTCAACCAAAATTACCCAAAACAAAATATGCAATTCCCTATTAAAATCCTGTATTCCAATACCTTGCTTGTGGGAAGAGGAAAGCCATTTTGTGCGGTAACAGTTGTTGAGAGATTCTACTGAGGTACACTGATTAGTGTTGATGATTCTCCCCCCCTCCCCACACTCACACACACACACACACTCTCCTGCCTGATCAGGT
>JABXJD010000299.1:540000-550000 GCA_013375575.1 Percina caprodes | reverse complement strand
CATTCCTGTTTCGAAGTTGTTGCAGTTAGCGTGGATGGCTATGGTGCTGTAGGAGGGACAAACTTGAGCCAGACTCACACTGGTCCTCTTTAGGCTGTTATGCCTGGCTGGTTGCATAGTTTAATTGATATCAAAGCAGTGGGGCCACATGTTGAGACAAGGGAGGTAGATGAAGTTGAGCATGAGAAAGGCAATTATACAGGACTAAACTGTTTGGCTGTGTGCATGTTAAGTCCATACGTATACACAGATGAGAGACTGCACATAAGAGTTATGGACAAAATGTCAGATATTCAGATTTGATCATAATTAAGGACATGTATTGCATTTTCTAATTCCAAGTTTCCAGTCACTTATGTAATGCTAAGCTTAAAGTTAAAGATGTTGTGGAACATTTAGCAGTTAATTGGCCAAATGTTTTCCACAGGAATTGGTGCAAACCAAAACTGACCTACAGTAAAAGGATACATACATTCTCCAAGTGGACAGAAACACAACTCCAAATGAAGGCTGCTTGATGTTTGCTAACACATTTGCCATATCAACTCTATCTCAGTGTTTAGTTTACTGCTCCATCTGGCCAAAAAATATTAATGCAGATTAATGCAAGTACGATTAGCAAAGTAAATGTAGGTTTGGTAAGTGCCAAAATAAAAAAATATTTAATAAATAAAATAAAAAAATCCTATTATTGGCCTTTTTTAATATGGCAATATAATACTTACACCTATTGCAGCAAAGATTTAACTGAAGGTCAAACTTTTTCTTGGGCTTTCACCTGCATCACATGGTCCCCATCAGCAGGAATTTTCTCACTTGTCATTATGGATTCCACAAAACTTCTAGGCAAGTCCCGCCCTACGAAGCAGCTTGATTGGTTGGGGTTAGGCATTGGCCTTGAGTGGTTAAGGTTAGGATAGCCGATTGGTCAGGGGATAACCAATTGGTCAGGAGGTTATGTTACCTTGCATAAGCCTGGACACCTGGCCAATAGTACTGTGTGTGAATGCTATCTAAGGGCGGGTCTTGCCCAGAAGTTGCGTGGGTTCCATAATAGTGCGCCATTGATAGCCGATTTTGCTAATTTATTATTGTCTCTGAGACTTGAGACCAAATCTTTTTCAAGAATTAACTTTAATGCTCAGATCTATGTTGTTTAGCTAATCAATCCTAATAATCATATAGTTAATCATATTTGTTTAAAGTAATGGTTTGTTACCTTTTCATTTTATAGACCAACATTTAATTTTAGGACTGATTTAGTTCTAGTGAAAGTGTAGCAGTGTCTTAATGAAGGGAATTGTTTAGATACTAGTTTATGTAACAGCCATCCCCTCTCTGAGTTGGAAAATGCTTGAGCATGTTTTTAATTGAGCCGATGTGTGAGAGGTCTATGAGCCAGAGCTCTGAGATAGCCCAAGGGTATTGGGGGAGCCTGGTCACATTCTTTCCCTTTCTTTAAACTAGATACTCACAGACTGATAGGCAGACCCCACTCTGCCAGACAGACACTTTCAAGGACTCATAGCACTGCCCCAGGCCAGGATTGGGGATTTCACTAGCACACATTAGACTTGTATGACTTTGATGAAAAACCAAAAATGTTGGTGTTGTTAAAGTAAATGAGAAAGAAGCACAGAATCCAGTACCAACCCATCTAGCTTTCTGATGCATGATCATGTACTGTGGCTGCTCCTAAGCTATACATTAACTAAAGACTGAATAGAATAGTTGAACAGACTGTAGCTGTTGAAGGCATGTCGTTTTATTAAAGGCATACTATTCTATTCCTCTTAACCATTCCCAAAAATTGCGGTCATATTTGGATGCTGTCTCAAATGAAGTTTTGGTTTTGAAGTTTTTTCACTTGGGCACTAAGAGGTCTCAAGTACTAACAGATGTGGTTAGTCCATCTCTTTTATTGTGGGGAAACCCCTTAATCCAAGATGGCCTTTTGAGTGGCTATTTTACTAGTTCCTCAGGCTTGCTCTGTGTAAGTGTCTAAATCTACTTCTAAATTAGAAATATGTTGTCTTTTAAGTGCAGTGTAGTGTTTTTTCTTCTTTGGGAATTCCAAAATATTTCTCATAAGGTACAATTTGATGTCCTCTTTCCTGACACAGGCCTAGACGCAGAGCTCTACTATGTGCGAGACGATGTGGTGAATCATTATGCTCTGTCCTTTACCCTGCCTGTGCCCAGTGAGACCAACAGCCTTCACTTCTCATGGCATTCCAAGACAAAGGTAAGTCTCAGCATTAGGAATTATTGATTAACCATTTCAATACTTGCTTACTTGTGCACACATGCGAGGCAACCCATTTGTGTGTTGACAACATTTGTTCAATATTATTTGTTTATAGGTTGACTACCGGCTTGGCTTCCTTATGGACAACCCTGTTGCCATGAACCAACCACGGAGCAACATCTCTAGTCAGGGGGAAGTGCCCCGTGTTCCCTCTGGTTTGTTTAATATATGCCTTTTGTTATGCACTTGTAGATGCTTTGCGTTTAGAGATATTATCTCTCCACCTAGTCTCCAACTGGTCTTCCCTGAGGACTCCTCCCAGCTGGACATGCCTGAAACACCTCCCTAGGGAGGTGCGCAAGGGGCATCCTTATCAGATGCTCTTTTCGATGTAAAAGTCAGCGGCTCTACTTCAAGTTCCTCACAGATGACTGAGCTTCTCACCCTATGTCTAACGCCAGCCACTCTCCAGGCCGCTTGTACCCGCGATCTAGTTCTTTCGGTCATGACGAAAGTACCACCAGCAGCATGCTACTACTAACGATAGCCTCTGAGTTGGAAGTGAAGTGCTGTCATGCACGTGGCGCAAGACTTCACAAGGGGGAGGGACTGGAGGCCACAGGGCTGTGTGTGTTGTAAAAAAAACATTGAGTGGGGGTCTCAATCTGCCAAGGCGGGTCTCAATCTGCCAAGGCGGTTCTCAGCCTACCTGGGTGGTGCACCCAAGTGGAATATAACAGAAAATAAGTAGTATGGGAAAACACTGGTTGCTGAGTCTACTGATACCATACCATTGAGCCCCGGAAAAAAATCTACTTTAAAGTAGTTATTTATGTTCTTTTCCCGTTTGGCTGACTGTCAGATTAGGTAATAAAATAAAGTTATATTGCATTTAATTTTTGTATGCATTTGTTCGTGTTTTACAAAAGGTTTAATCCGAGACAGGCCATACAGTGGTGTGAAAAAGTGTTTGCCCCCTTCCTCATTTCCTGTTCCTTTGCATGTTTGTCACACTTAAGTGTTTCGGAACATCAAACCAATTTAAACAATAGTCAAGGACAACACAAGTAAACACAAAATGCAATTTGGAAATGAAGGTGTTTATTATTAAAGGTGAAAAAAAATCCAAACCATCATGGCCCTGTGTGAAAAAGTGATTGCCCCCCTTGTTAAAACATACTATAACTGTGGTTGTCCACACCTGAGTTCAATTTCTCTAGCCACACCCAGGCCTGATTATTGCCACACCTGTTCACAATCAAGGCATCACTTAAATAGGAGCTGCTTGACACAGTAAGGTCCACCAGAAGATCCTTAAAAGCTACACATCATGCCGAGACCCAAAGAAATTCAGGAACAATTGAGAAGTAATTGAGATCTATCAGTCTGGAAAGGGTTATAAAGCCATTTCCAAAGCTTTGGGAATCCAGCGAACCACAGTGAGAGCCATTATCCACAAATGGCGAAGACGGAACAGTGGTGAACCTTCCCAGGAGTGGCCGGCCGCCCAAAATTACCCCAAGAGCGCAGCGACGACTCATCCAAGAGGTTACAAAAGACCCCACAACAACGTCCAAAGAACTGCAGGCCTCACTTGCCTCAGTTAAGGTCAGCGTTCATGCCTCCACCATCAGGAAAAGACTGGGCAAAAATGGCCTGCATGGCAGAGTTCCAAGGAGAAAACCACTGCTGAGCAAAAAGAACATCAAAGCTCGTCTCAATTTCTCCACAACACATCTTGATGATCCCCAAGACTTTTGGGACAACATTCTGTGGACCGATGAGACAAAAGTGGAACTCTTTGGAAGGTGTGTGTCCAAGTATATCTGGCGTAGAAGGAACACTGCATTTCATAAAAAGAACATTATACCAACAGTAAAATATGGTGGTGGTAGTGTGATGGTCTGGGGCTGTTTTGCTGCTTCAGGACCTGGAAGACTTGCCGTGATAAAAGGAACTATGAATTCTGCTGTCTACCAAGAGATCCTGAAGGAGAATGTCCGACCATCTGTTCGTGTACTCAAGCTGAAACGAACTTGGGTTCTGCAGCAGGACAATGATCCTAAACACACCAGTAAGTCCACCACCGAATGGCTGAAGAAAAACAAAATGAAGACTTTGGAGTGGCCTAGCCAAAGTCCTGACCTGAATCCTATTGAGATGTTGTGGTATGACCTTAAAAAGGCCGTTCATGCTCGAAAACCCTCTAATGTAACTGAATTAGGACAATTCTGCAAAGATGAGTGGGCCAAAATTCCTCCAGGACGCTGTAAAAGCCTCATTGCACATTATCGCAAACGCTTGGTTGCAGTTGTTGCTGCTAAGGGTGGCCCAACCAGTTATTAGGTTTAGGGGGCAATCACTTTTTCACACAGGGCCATGATGGTTTGGATTTTTTTTCACCTTTAATAATAAACACCTTCATTTCCAAATTGCATTTTGTGTTTACTTGTGTTGTCCTTGACTATTGTTTAAATTGGTTTGATGTTCCGAAACACTTAAGTGTGACAAACATGCAAAGGAACAGGAAATGAGGAAGGGGGCAAACACTTTTTCACACCACTGTAGAACAATTGCTGTTAAATAACAATGGAAGGAATCATATCACATACATACAGGGTTAGTAGTATAAAGCTGTTCAAAATAATGTGTGTGTGTGTGTGTGTGTGTGTGTGTGTGTGTGTGTGTGTGTGTGTGTGTGTGTGTGTGTGTGTGTGTGTGTGTGTGTGTGTGTGTGTGTGTGTGTGTGTGTGTGTGTGTGTGTGTGTGTGTGTGTGTGTGTGTGTGTGTGCGCGCGCACGCTCACTCACTCACTCACTCACTCACTCACTCACATGGGTTAAAGTGGGCCGGACCGATCCTGAACGGGAAGTGAGATTAAACTTTACGATTCACTGACATACATCTCTGACGTGATTGCTGGCATAGATTTAACACCGGGTATTATGCATTGTAGGAGACCAAGTTTCTCTAATAAATGACAAGTCTGTCTCTCTACAGTCTTTAGAGTGGACCTCTTCTGCTCCGGCAAGATAGATGGAGAGGCTGTTTTAACAGTGCAGCTCAATCTGACCATCCATGCCAACAACTACACAGTGCTCAACTTTAAGAGGAGGAAAATGTGCTATAAAAGTAAGTATACTAATAATCAACTAATAATCTAAATGAATGAAAAAGAATAGCGCAGCCTTACTGAATGTTTTAGACAGTCAGAGCAGACATCTTAACATGTCATAGCAGGGAAAGCACAGGTGTAATTGTCACTGCAGATGTGAGCCGAGTACAGATGTGAGCCAAGTGCAGATGTGAGCCGAGCCGAGAGCAGATGCGAAAGCTGATGTGAGCCGAGTGCAGACGTGAACCGAGAACAGATGTAAGTGCAGACGTGAGCCGAGAGCAGATGTAAGTGCAGACGTGAGCCGAGAGCAGATGTAAGTGCAGACGTGAGCCGAGAGCAGATGTAAGTGCAGACGGGAGCCGCCTGCAGATGTGAGCCAAGTGCAGGCGTGAGCCAAGAATGCTCAAACTCCAATGGTTCACGGCATGACGTGTCATACTGAAATTAGTGAAATCCATGAAATAAAAAACTTTAACATTTCAAACAGTAAAAGAAGATGGAAATCATTTCAGAAGCTATCTATGGTTGTTTGGTTGCTAGCGTTAGCTCTAAACACCATTCCACTGACGGCCTTTATTGTGTTTGATGCTAGCTTCTTACCAGCAGTGAACCAACTTTGTTAAGTAGGTCAATTTTTACTGGGCTGTCATTACAGATGTCTCTCGTTAGCATCTCGGAGGCTACTTCAGACGTTACAGAAGTCTCTCGTTAGCATCTCGGAGGCTACTTCAGACGTTACAGAAGTCTCTCGTTAGCATCTCAGAGGCTACATCAGACGTTACAGAAGTCTCTCGTTAGCATCTCGGTAGCTACTTCAGACGTTACAGAATGCATGCTCAGCCCGCATCTGCACTTGACTCACATCGGGCATGATCGTAATTAATAACAGTAATGATGACTCTGCCTGCTGGCTCTCTGGGACATTTCAGTGAAACTGAGCCCTTGAACATGATATTAGTAACAGTTTGCTTAACCAGTATTACTACATAGAAAATGAAGTCTGTGGAGAATGTCAGGGATTTACTCAATGTTGTTAGCACTGTGTCACATACTCTAAAGAGTTACAGTGGAAGATGAACACGTTTTTGTATTCTGTATTCAGTGTTGTGCTATTTTCAAACTGTCTGAAGATAATTACATGTGGCCAAGTGACCATATTCCACATGGAAACACATTTATTTTGAGCATGAGTCAGATTAGTAGCCATAAGAGATGAGTGGTGCTCAAAATGTTTGCTGATCAATCATACCTATCAACTTTGTTCTTGGATTGTATCTGTACTGTTGTAGCAGAGGACAAACAATGATGTATGTATGCTGTTTTATAATGACTTATGGTCATTTTTAACTGCTGGAGCCTTTTCACGAACTTGGGAAGCTTATTTCTGGTTTGTGTTCCTGGGCCTCTAACAAAGTCCCCACTTGTGAGGTTGTCCTTTCCTGTCAACTATGAACTAGAGTGAGGAATACTGGATGTTGTTGATTAGCAAAACACACGTTTACCCTATTGCTTTTTGTTTTATCTATAAATATAATGAATAAGGTCTATTAGAGCACGGTGATGGAAGTTTGTTTAATGTTATTGACATTTCAATGACAGTTATGTAATTGGTCTTTCATATATTCTATGTAATCCTGTTCTTTAATGAGACGGAGAGAGATTAGAAATTTGTTCTCACTTGCTAAAGAAGCAGGAGGCAGCACTGATTTAAAACACCACAGACAAGCATCTTTAAATTACATATACCACATTTACAGTGTTGTTGTTATGTTGTACACAGAAATGACATCACACACTTAGCTGTTGATTTTTAATGTGGCATTGGTCGGATTTATCTTTGAAGTTTATGAGATGAGTTGGGAAAACACGGCTATCTTTTTTCTGGATGCATGTGATCACAAATGACTGACGGTGAAAATGTATTTCAGCTTTTGTCAAGGGAATTATTAGTTTCATAAAGTAGATAAGCTTATTTTTTTTTCAGCATTTCATACTGCACTGAGTATTGGAAGTGTGTGAATGCCATTTATTTGTTAATTTCAGTTGATATAATACTCTTTCCTTCTTCCTTTGTCAACAGGAGTAGATTCTGAACCAAAGACTCCCATTCCCCACAACAATACCACTCTTCCACGGCCTGAGTGTAAGTAATCTTACCTCCACATCATGTGCTATTTATCCTTCTGTAGCATCTCTGTTTATTGTCTGTCATAGGTGGCATCAGTCTGAGACGCTGGATAAATTAGTACTGAGAAGTCTTTCTGTATAGCAGTGCACATTAGTCCAACTTTCCATAACCAAAGTGCAACCCCCCCCCCCTTGGTGATGCTTTCCTCTTCCAGTGGCATTTATGCAGGCTCTTTGTGAGACCACTGCCCCGGTAACAAAGTGCCATTAGTGGGTTCTCTTTCTTCTGCTTGGGTAGGTCCAAGGAACCAGGGGCCCTCAGAGGCTTTTAGAGGAGATGAGAAAAGCTCTCAGAAACTAAATCCTGGGCACAGCCTCTACCATTCCTTGCCTCCATTAACCCTAAGTGCACTTAGTCTTTCGCCTGACCTCATATTTATGCTCTACTTCATTCATAATAGCAATAGGATTTTTGTATGCTCCTTTGCTGTCTCTGATTGTGAATGTGTGGCTTGTTTTCGTCACTAGATGATCCCCCCACCACCTCCACACAGGTATTCTACATAAGTGTTAGCGTCTGCTGCATTGTCATCTTCCTCGTGGCCATTATCCTGGCCATCCTGCACCTGCACAGCATGAAGAGAGTGGAGATGGAGGACAGGTTTGTTTCTTTGTTTGTCCCTGTTCCAAACAGACCATAGTCTTTATGTGTCAGCTAAGCAAAGTAAACTCATTATACTGAAGCTGATGAAAACCAGCACCCAGACCAGACCTTATGAGCTTAGGAAGTTTTCTTCAGAATGCTGCTGCTCAAAGACCAACAAAAATAGGTTATCCCCACAGAAAAGATTACATCAAGTTGAAACCTGCACTTAAGTTTTTCCCGTTGTTTAAGATCTCCACTCTAGGTAGCTGTAGGCAGCTACGCAGGTTATCAGATATTGATGTGAAATGAAGTCACCACATCCTCCCCATGCTATTAATTTGAAGAGGTTAGCTATTGGGACAGTGTTTTACAAAGGTTGTTTTCTTACATTCCATGGAAATCTTTCTAATGGGGCGTTTTAAATTTAGTTGCTGGAATGTTGTTTAGCCAAATTGGCCTGATTTGGTCATATGTTGGGTTCTTTGTGTTGTTGGTTTGTCAACTTTAGAGCCCTCTTTTCTAAAATCACACAGGTTTCAAGCATTAGATCAAGGTTCTTTTTTAAAGATTTTTGGGCATTTTCATTCTTTATTTTTGACACGACCGCTGAAGATATGAAAGGGGACAGAGGGGGGGAACGACGTGGAACAAAGGGCTGCTGCGTCGAGGAGTAAACCTTTATATATGGGCGCCCGCTCTACCAACTGAGCTATCTGGCCACCCGGTCAAGGTTGTATAATATAATATAATAATAATAATAAACACAAAATTATCTTTTAATAATGTGTGTGTGTATATATATATATATATATATATATATACAAATTTTTTAAAGATTATATATATGTATATATGTGTATATGTATGTGTATATATATATGTGTGTGTGTGTGTGTATGTATGTATGTATATATGTATGTGTGTATGTATGTATGTATATATGTATGTGTGTATGTATATGTATGTATATGTATGTGTATATATATGTATGTGTATGTATGTACATGTATGTGTATGTATGTACATGTATGTGTATGTATGTATATGTATGTGTATATATGTATATGTATGTGTGTGTGTGTATATATATATATGTGTGTGTATACAGGTAAAAGCCAGTAAATTAGAATATTTTGAAAAACTTGATTTATTTCAGTAATTGCATTCAAAAGGTGTAACTTGTACATTATATTTATTCATTGCACACAGACTGATGCATTCAAATGTTTATTTCATTTAATTTTGATGATTTGAAGTGGCAACAAATGAAAATCCAAAATTCCGTGTGTCACAAAATTAGAATATTGTGTAAGGGTTAAATTTTGAAGACACCTGGTGCCACAAAGTAATCAGCTGATTAACTCAAAACACCTGCAAAGGGCTTTAAATGGTCTCTCAGTCCAGTTCTGAAGCCTACACAAACATGGGGAAGACTTCAGATTTGACAGCTGTCCAAAAGGCGACCATCGACACATTGCACGAGGAGGGAAAGACACAAAAGGTTATTGCTGAAGAGGCTGGCTGTTCTCAGAGCTCTGTGTCCAAACACATTAATAGAGAGGCAAAGGGAAGGAAAAACTGTGGTCAGAAAAAGTGTACAAGCGATAGGGATCACCGCGCCCTAGTCAAGATTGTGAAAAAAAAGATTCACAAGGAGTGGACAGCTGCTGGAGTCAGTGCTTCAAGATCCACCACCAAGAGACGCTTGAAAGACATGGGTTTCAACTGCCGCATACCTCGTGTCAAGCCACTGTTGACCAAGAAACAGCGAAAAGCGTCTCACCTGGGCTAAGGAAAAAAGAGCTGGACTGCTGCTGAGTGGTCCAAAGTCATGTTTTCTGACGAAAGCAAATTTTGCATT